>JAQQAE010006127.1:0-16965 GCA_029823295.1 Pseudamia nigra
TCACCCATGCAGAAATTATCCAATGGGAGGCTCGTACCTATTTGCTTAATTAAATCCAGGTGGTGACCTTTTTTTGGCCAGGCAGTGTATGAATCTAAATCTACGTGTAGATGTTTGTTGGAAAGTCCTGTTGAAGTTATGTGACCGTGTCGCAGGTCGTTTCTAGAGTTCCACGTTTGCCGAAGTCTTCAAAAATCCAAAGTGGTCCACGTTCCATGTCGTATTTTCTGCAGTAAATAAAGAAGCACGTGTTCAGTCAGATTCATGGTGTTTCGTCTTATTTCTCTCGTTCAAGATCATTCAAGTAATGGTGTTTTGAGGGTAACTGTGACTGTGACATGCATGTTCCTGTGAGTCCTGACTGTTGTTACGGGAGCTCGAGTCACCGTCGATGAACGTATCCTCATGTACAAACTTTTCCAACATGGCGGCAGCAGGAGCAGGCTGCACATGGCTGGTCATGTCTGTGAAGAGCAGCCATTCATATGTTGATCCCCTTCACGTGTCTTTAACTTAGATGAAAATGATCCAAGTTTTGACACGTACTGTATGTTCACGTCGTAAGATGCAAAGTTTCAACTCTTTCTTTTCACTTGATGTTCTTATTTTCCTGCTACGTCCTCTTTCCTCTCACTTCTCTCAGGCAATAAACCTGCTCTTATTGGCTGTCGCTCTCAGGAGTGTAATCTCACCCAGGTTGAGCAGCATTTAATTGCTATTCGTATGCTCTTGTTATCTTCCATAGGAAGGAAGAATTTAAATGCCTGGCAGACAAAATTAGGGTTCTGTTAGGCAGAAATTTATCCCATAGTATACCTGCTGCCCTCGTAATTAACCCTGCCAATGCCAACTGGAGGCTTATTGCAAAACAAAGCCAAAGGCTGGATGCTGATGTGGATCGGATTGTTTTGGTCGGCCACTATTGTCTTTGCATTATTTCTGAGTCTTTGAACACTGACCTTGTCCACTGAACGCCGTCTGCTCATTGAATTTTAGCTGCAGTCGTTCTTCCATGGCTGCCCTCTATCTGCTCAACAAAACCAATTAAACTGTTAATTCTGGCTGCAGTTCTGATCTAATGATAATGAAAACGAGCAGCGTGTCTTTTATCTTTGCTTCCTTTTTCTTTCCTTCTTTTTTTTTTTAGTTGAATCACAGGCACAAGTCAAGGGTCTTTCTGGCAGTTTCTCATTCAGCGGGGATCATCAAGGCCCCCCGGCTTTGACGGGCCCTCTTTTTCATCCCTGCTTGTGGCTTTGTGGAGTCTACTTCCTTTCAGTCTATTCAGGTGTAACACATTGTGCCCGGCCTCCCTGCCCGTGCATTTCATTTGCCAGGGCCTTTTGTTTTGAATCCTGCCGGAGATGAAGCGGAGGCACTGAGTCAGAGCTAAGGCAGGGATTAGGGCCACTCATTTTCACGCTGTCTTGGAGGTGAGCTTAGTTTGGAAAATGTCAAGGAGGGTGAGGTGATACAACTCTATTTGAATACATACTGTGTCTGCAACGCCGGGCTGGAGCTGGAGCTGCAGCTTGGCGTCCACGCTCATGTCAGGAAATAGAGTTGTGTTTATCTGGAGGTGTATTCAGGAAATTTCCTCCAAAATGATGAAATGTCTTCAAAAATGACAACTCTACAAAACTATTGTAGCTTTACTGGGCTGGGTTTTATTTGAATTTCATAGATTCTGTTTCTGCTTATTGATTCTCTGCTTTGAGTGCAAAATGGTTTTCAAAGAGAAAAGTGGTCAAAAAAGTCCATTTTAAACCATTCCACACACTCTGATGACAAAAGGCTTAAATGGTAAAATTTACACACATGAATTTTGAACAGGTTTATTTCCTGGCTCAAATTAAGAACCAACTATGAATGTGTAAAGCATTTCATTTATCTACAACATCTTAAGCCACTGGAACAATGAAGCCATGGAGCTGGAATCTGAACTCAACACTGATGTTCATTTGAGTTTGGATCCAAATGTGGGTCATTTCAAAGCAACAACCTCATGGGCTGAACCGTCAGTGTCCAGCAGGGCTGAATCCAAACGGGACTTTCGTCACACAGTACAAACAGATTTTGGTTTAACTCGTTTAAAATTTGTATTTGAACATAACTCACCTGTCTTTACATCCACATGTCATTGCTTCTAACTCCATTATCAGATCAGAGGGAATAGACACGGGTGCCGATACTATACGGACCATTGTCTTTATACAGTATTTGCTGACATTATGGAGAGTTTGAGCTCTGTGTAAAGAATAACGATATCGCTGACATCAGGATACAGTCATGCTCTCTCTCTCTCTCTCTCTCTCTTTTGCATTAATGTGGCTATGCTAGCAGCTTCACTGGAACCTGTTTACAGTATGGATTACAATGAGTTGTTGCGCTAAAACGTCATTTCTTGGTCCTACGCATACATACGTACAGCAGGGGTGAAAAGATGGAGCAGAATCACAGATTTGTGAAAGTGAGAGACCTGCTCCATTTACAGTGAGTTTACATTGTTCCATCCATCCAACCATCCATCATCTTCCTCTTATCCAGGTCAGGGTCTTGGGGGTTGCAGCCTGAGCATAGACACCCAGACTTCCCTCTCCCCAGCCACCTCCTCCAGTTCCTCTGGGGGGGTCCTCCAGGCATTCCCAGGCCAGCCAAGACACAGTCCCTTCAGCGTGTCCTGGGTCTGCCCCAGGGCCTCCTCCCAGTTGGAGCTAGTTTTGGCAACTGAGGATTGGACCACCCAGACCCCGCCTTCAGCTGCCACCCAAACCACACAGCACAGGACCCTTATGACCCTTCCTGCAGGTGGTGGGCCCACAGGAAGACATAGTCATAAGGGTCAGTTTACATAGTTTTACTCTCATACAAAATATATACTAAAATATGTATCATAGATTGCAGTATTGACTAAATATATTGCCCTATTATTTTCTCATATGCCCCCTTCCCATTGCTTGTTTCAGCTCAATTCACTTTGATTTGGTACAGCCTAGTTTATGTTTCCATTAAATGGAACCAGGTACCAGGAGATAACGCCAGGTCCTGTTTTCAGCAGCAGGCTCCATGTAGACCAAAGTGACACGAAACACCATGTAGAATCATGCATGTCACAGACTGGTTGATTCAGCATCACCACTCTGTCAGTAGCCATGGTGGTTCACAACACACCAAGTGAACAGGAAATGATCCATATCTCATTAATCCAACACAGAGTCCTGCCTGAAAAAGTCTCATGCCTACATTTTATTTTGAAAGTCATCACGTAGTGGTCTGAGTTTCCTTCCTCTTGGTGATGACCAAATGCCAGACTCCAACCTTCAAAACGATGTCAGCTGGCTTTAACTATGGACACGAGCACGAACAATGTCATGAGTCAAAGGTCACCCACCACGGGGTCCTGCTCACAGTCTGTCTTAACCACAGACCACCACAGGACCACCTAACTTTAGAAAATCTGAAAACATGTCCTGTCATGTAGCGTGTGTCCTGTGCACGTCTTACTGAGTTCATTAATGAAAGCTGTGTGCAGACTCTGTGCCTTTTCCAGGAAACATCATCTGAGGTTAAATATTTCATCAACCGACTTGCTTCTGCATCGCCTTTTGTTTCCTCATTATTCCATTCTCTTCAGCCCAAAGAAAAAGAATCTAAACACCAAATCAAAATAGAAGCCGAAAACACTCATTTGCTAATCAAACTTGGGACAAGAGGTAATTAATTCTTTGGAATCAGTTGATTAATTTGCATAATAAGAGGCACCATAATTATGACTTCTGCTACTCAAGCCCAAAATTGTAATTAGAGATTTAGTCTGCATTACAGCAGAAAAGCCTGATTTTTGGGAGGCGGTTCAGAGGGGAGTGTGTGCATCTGTAGCTGTGGGATGGAAGCGTTGGCAGAGTTGCCCCTGAATGAAAGCTTTCCTTCCACATCTCTCCTTCTGCTCGGCCCTGAGGGGAAGTGCTGCGAGCGCTGATCTTCTAATCTGTAAAGAACCAAGACCTCGGCTTTCGGCAGGCTCCGGTCTCTCTCTAGTGTGCTCTCTTTTCTCTCTCAAGTCAACCAGGGCCCCTCTTCCAGCCTATTTTATTCATTTCCATTTTGCAAGGAAATCCATATTTTCTACAGGCTGCGCTGGTGCAAAGGGGAAAAAAGTGAATGGGGTGGAGCTGGAAGATGAAGAGTTTCATTAGCATGCTGATATTCTGTAGCAGGCTCACTCGGCCGATGGGAAGGAAACTGCAACGCAAAACTAAATAAAATAAGGCAGGAAATGTCACCGGGTGTCGTGAGAGGGGATCGATCGATGGCAGCTAATCATCCACTTTATTTTGCTATATGAGGTCAATTAAACGACTGCATTCATTTAGAGACTAGATTGTGCTGTTCCACAGAACAAACCAATGATTGCCAGCAGCGGTTTTTGATGCAGTTTGATGCTCTGTAATGTGAAGTCTTTGTTAAGATCATCGTTCATAGAGTTTGGACCAGGCCACAGAAGCTCCGGCACTGAAAAACCTGTCTTCACTTCTATTGAGTTAGCATTGGGCTAGTTTAGGTCTGCCTTTGTAGTACTGGGTTGGACCCCGAGAACATGGGTCCATTGTGGTCATGAAGGGATGGCTGAGGGGTTTAAACAATGCTCAGTTGGTTCTAATGGTTCAGACTGTGTCACCTCCACCAGGCATGACGCATGAATGCTTTCACGTTGTTTATGCCAAATCCAGACCCTGCCATCTGAATGTCACAGCAGAGACTGTGACTCATCAGACCAGTTGACAGTTTTTAAATCCTCTATTTACTGGTTTTGCTGCATCTGTGTGAATTCTGTCCTGAATTTGCTGTTCTTGGCTTCCTGGTGGGGTCTTCTCCTCCTGTTGTCCATCTGCGAGGTTTCACATGTTGTTCTTCTGCATTACTCAGGTGAAACCTGTGGTCATTTGATTTATTGTTGTCTTTCCATCCTCTGACCTCTGGCATTATCAAGGTCATTTCATCAGAGAACTGTTGCTCACTGGATATTTTCTATTTTTCTTTCTGTAAACCCTAGGGATGGTTGTGTGTGAAAATCCTAGTAGATCAGCAGGCCAACAACCATGTCGTGTTCAAAGCCACTTAAATCGCCTTACCTCTCCATCCTGCATGCCTTGTGTCTGAATGCACTGACGTTGAAACAGGTGTGTCTAATGATGTGGTTTTTGGGTGTGTTAGACTTAACGATTCCATCTATGATGCTGGGAATCTAGCTCTTAGCCCATTTCACTGTAAATGATTGGACAGGTGACCTGCCAGTCAACCTCATAGGTGCATGAGCTCACAAACTCATGTGCGGAGTTGAAAACAGTCGCAGCGGTAGCCACTATGCAGCTAGCATCTGTACCGTATCCAACCACAGGATGACTGAGGAGAGAAGGTTTGCCACATTTGGCTACTAGCTACTTTTACATTGTAGACTGTGCCTTTAATTTATGAAAAAGGCAGATATTGGTTTCACCATCCTGTGTCTGTATCGTTCACAGACGCATAACAGACATGTCAGCATAATAGTTTGAAAATGGATTGACCAATTTACTTGAATGCACACTGCATTGCTTGCTTATTGATTTTACATCCTTTAGCGTCTGAGATAGGTGGGGCTGTTGAATTCCAATAAGGGGCACTGCTGCTTGTTTCCAAAAAGATGCAAAAATTCAAAATTGAAAGGATTTCCTTGAAATTTTCCATAATTATTGACCACAATCCATTGTTAAACTTAAAAACTTGGTTAAATTGAACACCACTGAACAGATCTACATCCAGTCAACGTCTGGGATAGGTGATGCTGTCACTTTTAGACGGGGGGATGCTACTGCTAAGACATGATACCACGAAAGCATCTGAACCGCTTTATTGACACTTGGTTATTGAATATCAGATCCCAAATCTGTCAGTCCTGCAGCAGGTGGTGCTACTGCTTGTAACAACAAAATTTGCAAGTGATTTAAAGCCACTGAATCAATGTAGTTGAAACTTGCCACAGATACTGAGTTTTAACTATCTCCACTGTGTCAACATATGAGATAGGCAGCAATGCTTCTTTTCAACAGGGGGCGCTACAGCTTGTAAGGAAAAACATGCACCAAGTGGATGAACATTTTTCTGGAACCTTTCCTTGTCAGTGTGGAGTTGGTACTGCTACTGTGAGAAAACCAGAAAACTTTTTCCTATAGTTCAGCAGCTGCTTTTAACAGCAGGTAACTTGTGATTGCGGCCATCCAAAAAATCTTCCAGTATCTATGTTTGTGACTTAAATTAGCATGTTTCTCATTGTCAACACAAGACTCAGTCAAAGCTTCTCACGGATAATAATTATGTTATTATTATTATTATTAAAATATAATGGGCATAAATAGTCAAAATAAGGATAATGGGCAAAAAATAAAAATACAATCAAGAAAGTGAATCAAAAAAATCAACAAAATAATGAAAATACATTGCCCATTAATTGGACAAAATCAGAAAATGTTCAGAACTGGACAAAATAAACAGTGGTGACACAATAAAAATGAACCATGAAACTCATAAACATTCAAACGACTCCTCCTGTGTCTGTCATGTCCCTGTGTGGGGTTCCTCTGGGGGGTCTCTGTGGGGTCTCTGTGGTCTGTACCACTGTTGCCACAGTAGCAGTGTTTTGCACAGGTCGGTCTGTGGAGCTGCAGCGTCTCTGGTGAACACCACAGTCCCGCAGGACTCCTGGATCCAGGCAACTCCCATGAACACCCACCTCCAAGCCCTCACACCAGTCTGTTACCGCTGGCTGTAAACCTCAGCTATCACGCATTTTCAACTATTCCTAGTTTGACTTTTACATGTACAACCTTCACAAAGGTTCCTGACTGGATCACAGCTGACACTTCTTTGTACTTCTCATTATTCTGTCTTTTTGTTTGCAGTGGTCGAGGACGGATTGTCCCATTGGGCTTCTGTGCAGACTGCATTCCTCATTTACTAATGTAAAAGTAAAATTAAATCTTTCATGTTTCACATTCTCAGAGAAGACCCCTCGTCCCCATCATTCACTGGAAATATTATCACATCTAGTTTCCTTTGGAGTTCGTGACCCACTGCTTGTTTTTTGTCAGAGTGCCATGTGACCACATCTCTTAAAGGGGATTTAGCCTCTTAAAGGGGAGCTGTGAACTCCTCGAGTGTCTCAGCCTGATGAAAATATACCAGGTGCCCCTGAGCCCACCCCCACTAGCAGCATATCACTGAATCCTGGGAGTCAGTGTGGAGTAGCAGTGAACTGGGTTCGTGTATGACCCTGTGTATCCTTTAAGAAAAGGCCTTAGCCACTCCACCATCCAAAATATTTTAATTAGACTTTGCACACTGTTGAACAGCTGCTTGGTGCTTTCAAATTCTCCGTCTGAGGAAGAAAACAGCAAAATAGAAGAAATGCCTACCCATCTACCCATTAAAATATCTGGAGTCAATCTTGTGATCAGCAACCGTGGCCTTGGCAAAGTAACCAACATACGCATGGAGAGAGTGCAAAAGTATTCAGAGATAATAAACACAGAACATTCTAAAACTGCATAAATATTCACAATCGAGAAAAGAAATTATAGAAAACTATTTAGAAAGGAGCAAAACATGCAGGAAAACATTCATTCAAAGTCAAACATTCTTGAAAAGTAGCACAAATACCCAGAATTATCCAGAATATTACAAGGTACTTGTAGGACATTTGCAGAAGTATCTACAGAATGAAAAACAAAGTAACCGTAGAAAACTGTACATGTCCCCGACAGGTACAGGTGGACTAAGCAAAGAGAGCTGTGAGTCTGAAAAAGTGTCTGTGTACCAAAGACAAACTGGTAAAGTCTTTATAGGGACATGGCGTGGACATGGTGTGGACATGGACATGGCCTGAACATGGTGTGGACGTGAACATGGTGTGGACATGGCTTGGCTGTCGTCTCCAGGTTCCCTGTGTGGATTTGCTGGTGATTCACAGTGTTTCTATGCTGTAGAAGCTCTGATTTCACTCACATTCTATCATCAGCACAGCGTGTCCTTGTAATTCCCTTCAGACACCAATGACCTCCACATTTCTGTCTTTATTTTTTATTTTATGGTGCTTTTTATCAGCACCAATTACATGTGTATCATGAAGCATTGTGCAGTGATGTGGAGCTGCTCTCGTCACTGCGGTAGTTTCCAGGGGTTTCCACTGATTAGAGTCAAACACATCCTCATGATAAATGTGTTATTATTGTTTTATCATGTGGTTTATTATCAGCTAGCAGTTAACACATTCAAACTGAGTCATTATTATTATTCCAGGCTATGTTTTGGTCCAGTCTGAAAGCTGAAGAACCCAGATGGTCACTTGCCATTTTAATTCATCATAAAAGATGCAAAAAGTTACAAAAGGACGAAAATGATCTACATAAAAAACTCAGGAATGAAAATGAGTTAAAAAAAAAGAAACAAAAACAACCTGAAAGGTGAAAAGAATTTCACAAACTCAGCAGACAGACAAAAGACATTGCAGTAATGATAATTCTGGATTGAACTCCAGCTCTTCCAGTGGGTGCTTCAGGCCCAGAGTTGTCTCTGCCAGATCGGAAGCCACTGCACTTCCTCTGATATGGAATGAAGGAGCGCTGGAAACAGCTGGAGTTACATAACAGCTCGTCTGCATTTAGTCTGCTCTGAGCGACAGGAGCCGTGAGTGAACGCCGCCGATGCACCGCGCCGCTCTACTCGGTGTACGCTATGTGTCTAAATGTGAGCACAGGAAAAACACAGAGCAATGCTGAAGTACTGTGCCAGAGTCTGTGTCAGCAGGCTCTGTGTGTGTGTGTGTGTGTGGGGGGGGGGTGTTTGTGTGTGGGTGTGTATGGGTGTGTGTGGTGGGGGTTTGATTGTATATGTGCAGCGGCTCGCTCCAGCACTCTCGGGGGCTGATGGGAACCTGCACTAATTCTAACCCTCTGTCCTGCTGTTCACGACTCCAGCTGAATGCTGGGAAATGGAGCAGGCCCGGCTGCACATCATCACATTCTGACACCGATCATTCACACTTGAGTTTACCAGTAAATAAAATACTGAAAACACACGGTTAGTTTTACTTTGAGAAATAGTCCTTAGCTTACGTGAATCATTAATCACTAATTTTTATTATTCTGATCCATCCATCCAACCAATCCATCATCCATCCATAGATCCAATCCATCCATCCATCCATCCATACTGCACATCCAATCTATCCATCCATCTATACATCCATCCATAAATCCATACATCCAATCAATCCATCCATACATACATCCATCAAATCCATCCATTACTCATCCAATCCATCCGTTCCATCATCCATACATCCAGTCCATCCAATCATTCATCTATCTATCTATACATCCAATCCATGCATCCAATCCATCCATCCATGCATCCAATCCCTCCATCCATCCAAGCCATCCAACCACCCATCCAATCCATACATACATACTGTACACACATACATATGTCCAACTCATGCCTGCATCCATCCAATCCATTATCCATCCACCCATCCATCCAGCCAGCCAGCCATCCTTCCAATCCATCCATCCATCCAATTCATCCATCCAATCCATACGTACATATATCCAACACATGCATCCAATCCATCCATCCATCCATTCTTTCATCCAATCCATGCATCCAATCCATCCAATTCATCCATCCGTCAGTATACAGTATACTGATAGGTAGAGTATACTGTAATTCTGTTTATTAGAATCTACTTTTCTACATGTTTCTTTTGTCTACAGTGCTTGCTTTGGTTTCTTTGATAGCTAAATCGCTTTATTAGCTAAATCACTGTTTTTAATCTTATAAGAACTCATGTTGTTAAAGTCTTCACATGCATAGTACAGTTTTGTCTCATTATGTATGATTTCTTTTGTGATTTTTGTCTTGGCACCTTTTTTCATTGCACAGAGATTTCTCGCTGTTGATATTCTGGCAAATAAACCACAGATTCTTGTGTCAAAAAGCCTTAAAGCTCTTTTATTTCAAAGGTTAGAGCTTATACTCATTAGTTTCTCCTGAATCCACTTTTACCTTGCACTGGAGTTATAAGTTGACATTCAGTTGCTGGTTGTGGTCCTGTAAAGTGTTTGTCCTTGTCTTCTGGTGTTTGTCTGCATCATCCATTGTCTGTGTTGTTTGTTGCTCTATCTGTACTCTTTCCTTTTGTCTCTCCTCTGTCCACTAACCCCAGCCGGTCGATGCTGTGGTTTTGCTGGAGGTTTTTTTCTTCTCTTAAAGAAAGGATCCTTCACCTCTAAGCTGAACCAGGCTTTAGACCTGCTGTTCACTCACTGGCCACTTTATTAGGCTGCCTAGCTGTAATGGTACTGTGGTCATAAAAGGATGACCCTGACCAGCAGCAGAAATTCACCTGACCCACAGTGCACGTTTTTGGTTGTGTGTGGAAGCCAGACGACCCACAGAACCCACACAGTCTCGTGGAGAAGACACAGAGAGGTCCTGCTGGTGGGATTGAAGCCAGGAGCTTCTTGCAGTGAACTGCTGATGCTGACCACTTCTGATTTAGTTGCTATGGTGCGTTCCAGTTGTACTTGTTTGAAATTCCAAATTCCCTGTCAGAAATGGAAACTGGAACGGCCTGTCAAGTCAGAGTAATCCTACCAACCCTGACTTTACAATTCAGCATGGCTGCCACTCCAATCACATGAATGCCGCTAAATTCTGTTGTTTATTTCACATTACTTCAGTCATACATATTGTACTGTTAAACTTTTATCCATTGCATATTACTACTATTTGTATGTGATAAATACTGTATCACATACGGTTGTTTTCACATAGAGCGTACATGTGTTTGGAAGTTGTCTATGCTCTGAATGAGCCAGCTTTCCACTACACGTCTATGTTTTTGCAGCTGGGAGGCGATCAGCTCAAGCTTACGTCACTCATGTATTTGACCTCCAAGGTAAATGCTATGCACCGTTACTCACACTGGACTGCGACCCTTCTTTGGATTGGCTGTTTGGTCCACAGCATGGTGTGGGGGAGGTTTCACACCTGCTAACTGGCTTCAAATCAAACTGGAAACTTCCCAAGTCCAGACAAGTACATGCAAGTGTGTCGTGCCTTTTTTTCTTTAAAGTGTCCGTGTCCTGCTCATTTCTAGCAATTTCATTCAATCTCAGGTCCCTCTGGATGAGGTGTGCACCCATCATACCTCAAAAGAATCTGTAATTATTTCAGAATGAAAACACAACATTACAAGTGGGGAGCTCTCTTCCCAAAACAACTGGATTTGCCTTATTTGGAGTTTCCAGGCAGGGAGAGGAGTTTTGCGCGCTCACTCTTTTATGTTAATAATAGAGGACTGGGTGGGGACTGATGTCAAATACAAACTGTTAACTTTCTCAGCGCTGCAAGAAACAACTTAACAGTGAACAAATGTTGCTATTACTATTGTTAGTGGTCTTGTAGAGTTGTGTGTACCCCACTCCGGCTGCCACGCTGTGTGCAGCTCACCCAGGATGACGAGCCATGTGAGCTGTGCTCAGGCTGCTGAGCTACATGGTTTGGAGCTGTGTGGCTGCCGACCTACACTGTTTGGCTCTATGTCAACAACGACTGGTGATCACAGAGCCAAGCTATTGACAGATACCACTTCATTCCGCTGGACACTGACTATCACCTGCACAGTTTGCTGTTGTAACCTATGATTGTTATGGCAGTTTATGTTCTTCAAAAGGCTATCCCTAGCCACCGCTACAGCTAGGATGACCATCCAGGGACGTTTTCTCATTATAATGTCATAGTGAGTCAAGGTCATAGTGAATCTCACATAACCAAGTGAATGTGAGATCGTGAAGTGTGATTTGCTTTACCAGAAGATTTCCAGGAGATACGTAGACTTTCCAGTATGTTGAAGATGATAATTCTCTTTTGCCACAGGGCAGAATAGTCAGAAAAAACAGAAAAGCATGTCTTGGACACCTTAAGTTCACACTCAAGTCTTTACATTTTCTTCTTATCTTTTGTTCTGGTTCTGTAGGTTTTCATAGCATCACATGCTCAACACCAACAGACCTCATTAACTGAGAAAATACTGTAGATATGGTTTCTTTAGTTTAACTGAAGGTCAAATGCAGCAGCAGATGCCAAAGGTAATGAACCAGAGCAACTCTGAGACGGGGTATAATTTACTAAATCAGCAATGACAGTCAGCTCATCAGAAAGTGTTTCATTTGGATTCTGGATGGGCTGCTGGAGGTCCTGTGGAGGTGAAGCATAGCTAAACTAAAACAACACACTTCTGAATGATGTGTGGATGTTCTCTGAGCTCTCTGACTTACAGATGTTCAGGCCTTTTCATAGGATTATTTCTCTTCTTCTTCCTCTGTCCGCCAGCTTTATTCACTCACATGAATCAACATCCCACAGGTCCCATTGTGATACAGCCAATGAATAGCCCTCCTTCAGTCGGGGTCACAGGAAGAGGTGCGCTGACAGCCTTGGATGCTGGGGGATGTAATGCAGTAGTGTTCGAGGCAAGTGTATTGGCAGTGTGGGACCTTGGCCATTCGGCCCTGTCGCATTCACAAACACCCACTGCTTTACTTACTTTGAGCTTCCTCTCCCACAAAACCATCCACTGCTGTCAATGAAGGTATTTAGCGTGAAAAAGGTCAGTGGTGGTCAAGGTGAAAAACCTGACCAACTTTGGATGAACCATCTTTTTGTCCCTATAGCAACAGTGTCTTTTCACAGCAATGTCCTTGGCTTGAAAGGAAATTATGCTGATTTTCTCCCTCTCTGGGTGCTGAACTGTATAACAGCATTACAGCTGGATTAAAAGCACTGTCACGCAAACAGAGTGTGTTTTAATGGAGCTGAAGAAAAGAGACAGCGAGTTCTACTGTGATCATCCAGAAAACTGCAAAAATAAGAAAGGGCTTGAGTGAATGGTGATATTTGTGCATGTCTGTGTGTCGCACGGGTAGAAGATAAACTTCATTATGTCGGTGATCCTCCCGGTTGAGCTTCTAAAGCTGTTTTTGAGTCAACAGTAAAAACAACACTGTGTTCAGGTGAAAGTGGGTTTTTTCATTTGACTTACATGTGACTCAGTTCTGTTTTATTGTCATGACAGTGTGAACAGCACAAGTCACATTCAGGTTCACTGAAGCAACGTCCTGATGACTACTCCAGGATGGAAGTGAACGTTCCACCCTAATGAAGGATGAAGATGAAAATCTCAAAGGACTTGATGAGCTGTACTTAATCTGTATTTCAGAAAACATTTAAGCCACGATTCATGTTGTAGATGAAGAGTTTAATCCCTGGACGTGTGACTTCCTGTCTTCTGTAGCTTTGAGGTTTTGTGTCAAATCATAGTGAAGATCTTCATCAACATCTCCTTCAGACAATGGCCAAAATAAAATGCTGTGCCTGCTGACCAATCAGATCCCTGGTCTCATTCTTAGCATCATCCCACTGGTTCCAGGTAGATTAGATGTTGTGGTGGATGAGCTGGAGGCGTGGTCTCTGTGCTCCGCTCTGATTGGTTCATTAGCTGCTGCTGATTCGTTGAAACGTATTGATTGTTTAACCTTTATTCTACTGTTTTTATGGCAACTTTGGCTTTTGTTCATTTTCATTCACTCGGTTGATTTTTAAATTTTTTTTCTTTTTCGTTTGTTCCTTTTTTCTGCTTTATTGCATTGATCATTTTGACCGTTTTGATCATTTTCATTGTTTTGATCATATTTATCTTTTTATCGTTTTGATCATTGTGATTGTTTTGACCATTTTGATCATTTTTATAGTTTTGATCATTTTGATCATTTTGATCATCGTGTTGGTTCCATTTGTGCCAGTTTTAACAATACAAGTAATTTTCTTTGTCACCCTGTCATTTCGTATTATAATTGAGGAAATAAAGCAGATCACCTTCATATTTAATGTTTCAGTTTCAAGGAAAATATTCCTTTTTACAAGTAAGTCTCTGCTGATCATCTCTGTAGTAGTAGTAGTTACTTAATTAGTAGTTACTAATTGTCTGATTGATTGCTGGTTTTTAGAACATGAAATAAAAGTAACTACTTATATATCTTATTTTTCATGTTTCATAAAGTGCTGTTTTACTCAGACTTACTTTGTGTTCACGAGTCCACATTAGATCCATGAGAGACAGATTAGATTTTTTTGATTTGCATTTCCTTCATTTATTCATGGGAATCTGACTCCTGTTGACTTGACGCTATGTGTCTTCCCTGGGTGGTTATTAAATAACAGCAATACAGCAGGATTATAAAAGCACTGTTTGTATTTATCAGTGGATGTGTGGGGAAAATCAGGCAGGTCAGTGAGAAAATGTGTTTAGTTTTATTGCAATGATCCGGAACAGTCCATTCCAAAATCAAAAGGACTTGAGTGAAAGGTGATATTTAGTTTAAAACGCACACAGGCACCCGTACAAACAGATGCAGCAGAGCAGAACTGAAGCCAGAGAGGAAGCAAAGCAAACGGCGAGGTGGATGACTGACAAACAGCACACGCAAACACCGCTGAGACCTAGTTTAAAGGGAATAAAACAAGCAGTGAAACAGCACGGTGGCTGTCAGGGTAGTTATTAAACTGGAGAGCAGCAGCATGCATCTGGATTAATGTCTCTGATGGCAGCCGCAAAAAAAAAAAAAAAACAGGAACAGATTAATTTGTCCAGTTGGAGTCTTATGCAACTCGTTCCAGTCTCGGTCCAGTGAAGTGAAATGAGAAACAGGCCTGAGGGAATTCACAACACACATGCGCACACACACACATGCATAAACACACACTGCACAGGGTGTGTGAATGAGGAGAGGTGAGCATGTACAGTCTCATCTCACTCTGTTTACAAAGGCTTTATAGGACACGTATGATACGATATAATTTATCATACAGTATGTGAGACGCAAAGGTCTCATCGCCCTAAACCCTTAAAGGCCTGGGTCAGGGGTCTGAAGACTGCAGCTCCTGAGGTTATTGCCCCATAATTAAAGAAACACATTACAATAAATCAAAATGGAAACATGAGCACAAAAAAGAACAAATAGATGAAATTATAAAACAAAAGGAAGATAAAACAAAAAAAAATACTCCAGAAAATGAACAAAATGATGAGGAAAAAGGAACAACAAATAATCAATATAATGAAAAACAAGCAAAATAATGAAAATTGAACAAAATTGAACAAAGTAATCAACCAAAAATAAAAGAAATAATCTGCAAAATGAACAAAAAATAAAGAAATTCACAATAAATTTCAACAAAATCATTGAGCAAAATAAATCACATAATTGACATCTTGTTGCCAGTCGACACGTACGTGTGTGGGATAAAGGGTTCAGATACTTTTGTGGCTCTAGACCAGGGGTGTCCAAGCTGTGGCTCCAGGGCCACATGTGGCCCTTTGGCCCCTCCCCAATGGCTCTTATGTCCAGTGATGGGAATGAGAAAATAAACCAAAAGAAAATGTGAACTCAATGAACAAAATTTAAAATGATACTGAAGAAAATACTCCACAAAATGAGCAAAATAATGAAGAAAATATACAATATGAAACAATACAATGAATCAAACAATGACAAAAATGATACGGAACCAAATACATCAATGAACAAACTAATCCAGAAAATAAACAAACTAATCCATAAATTGAACAAATTAATCCATAAATTGAAAAAACTAATCCAGAAAATAAACAGACTAATCCATAAATTGAACAAACTAATCCATAAATTGAAAAAACTAATCCAGAAAATGAACGGACTACTCCATTAAATGAACAAAATACTGAAGAAATTAGAAGATGAACAAATTAAACAAAACAAATAAAATCCTACATCATATCTCATTTGGTTCATAAAGCATTCCAATAGATTAGACACTCTGCACACATTTTTAAAATTCTTTCTGTCTCTTCGTGTTGGAAGGCTTGCAGACCCCTGAAAGAGGTCGTAGGGTTTTTGTGACACCTGATGTCATTTCATTTTTCAAACAGTTTCCATCATAAAGCAGCATAAAATGCCACTTTATCATTTGCAGCATTAAATAAAAGGTTTTGTTGTGTCGTGGGCGGCCGTCGGGGTCTTTGAGGGTTAATGTTAGTCACACCTGCATTGGTCATGAATTGATTTGATTATTTTCCTTGTTGTTTGTGTCGGTGTCACTGTTCTTCTGTTAAAGCTGTTCCCTGAGTGAAGGCTCCATGAACGTCTGCTGAAACAGGTGGATATTAACCTTCAGAGACCCTAAAGACCACCCACAGCACAGGCAAAAAGCTTTCACGTTTGCTGTTATTTATTTGCAAAATCATCAACAGATTCTGCTCTTTCAACAATGCAAGTGATAAACTGGTTCTTGAACTATTCACCTTCATGATGCTATCTGCTAGAATATGAAAATCAATACAAAAATGAGAGATTCAGGCGTCACAAACACTTCTGCCTAGGTCTTCAAGTGGTAAAGATAAAGTCGAATGTGCCCTGATGGTGTTGTACTGTACGGTGTTCATTGCAAACCAGTTCTGAATTCTTTCTATAGAATGCGAAACGCAGCATCTCCTTAAATGTGAGGAGTTTTCAGTGTTCTCCTCCGGCAGCTTCGGACAGACACATTGGGTATTGTTGTGTGAAAATTGGAGTGATTATGTCCAGACGGACCACGATAACCAATGAGAATGAGGCATGGGTGTCACTATAACATGGCAGGTCTTCTGGCTGATGAGGCTACCAGCTGGTGTTTGCTTCTGTCCGACATCATCATCGTCATCATCAGACCTGGCAGCCATGTAGGATTTGATAAACATGAGATTGTCCCAATGTAATACACTCAACAAAAATATAAACGCAACACTTTTGTTTTTGATCCCATTTTTCATGAGATGGACTCAAAGATCTA
>JAQQAE010006128.1:0-16962 GCA_029823295.1 Pseudamia nigra
GTACCTTCGCCCCGTGGACTGTCTTTTGTGTACCGAACCCTGCCTGGAATAAACGGTTTAACCTAACGGATTGTGTCACGCCTGTTGAGTTCACACGCCACCTCCTCGCTCATGACAATTTTATAAAAACCATATACTTTATAATGCCACTGTACCATACTGTATATTGTTGCCTATTTTATGATAGCCTTTACTACTTATTAATACTGTTTATTTCTCATTTCTATTCTTTATTCCTATTTTTTATATATATATATTCTAGTTTTTTATAGCATGTATCCTGCTGCCCTTGCTGTTGTGAATTTGTGGGACTAATAAAGGTTTATCTTATGTTATCATACAGTATCTTATCTTATACAGTATGAGTGGTCATTTGCAGACAACACAAACTAAATCTGTGATTTTGCAAATAAATATAGTGGTGCATTTTTAAATCCCTTGAGTATAGTTTGGTTTTATGTAACGTTCAGCACAAATATAATCTGAATTCTTATTTAGCAATAGAAATGGTCTTGGACTTATCTAGCACCTTTCTACCCTATGACACTCAAAGCACTTTACACTGCTTTCTATTCACACACACATTCATACACTAGTGAGCAGTCACTGGGAGCAACTTGGGATTTAGTGTCTTGCTTAAGGACACTTTGGCCTGTGCACTTGAAGAGCTGGCGATTGAACCACCAACCTTTCGGTTCATGAACAACCGCTCTACCTACTGAGCAACAGCTGTCCAAACTGAGCCACAGCCATCCAATATAGCAACACTCAAATATTATTACAATGATTGAACAGACAACCTTACCAACTCTAAAGTCAAATGAAAAAAACAAACAAAACTGTGTTTGTTGTTACCTTATTATCCAACTCTTATTTTGGTTTAAGAATCTTGTGCTTGCTCGCTTATTGTCTTGTTGAAAAATCTGCAGGGTATTTTTTTCCAAAGTCATGCAGAAAGGAAAGCACGTTCTGAAAGGCAGACACATCAGCACCCTGCGAAGTGATTGCTGAATCATTGGTATTGATCAACAACACATCAAACCCCTGCAGATGTATTATGGCTATTCTGCACTACAGTCAGTCAAAAAGTTATTTATTGTCCCTTCACAAGAAAAAATACTGCCTCTAGGGAAGATCTCCAATATACCATAACTGACAGGTGTATAAAGTCACAATGTGGTCTTTTGCTGGAGCTGCTTGCATCATAAAGTGCCTAAATGTGAACTATTGGTATGATGGATGTGTATGTCTGGAATTAGGCCTGTGAATGGTGCATTGTGGGAAGACGTGACATTAAAGCAGAGCTGAACAGCCCCTGCCTCGCTAAACCTTTATGAAATATTTAATTTGCCACGTCTGCAATGTGCTAAGTTGGCAGAGATGAGAAAAGGCAGCCTGTTTAATCAGGAAACAATTAAGTGTTTTTATTTTTGGCTTGGTGGCTCGGACACATTGGAAGCTCATTTTCACACTCTTTGGAAAGTGTCTTATGCCAAAGCAGTTTCTGGAAATGATCTGATTAGTTCAAAGTGAAATCTTCAAACTATAAAAGTGATTTTACTTGAAGAGCCATCACTGGTTCTACAGAGATTACTTCAGCTCCACTAAGTGACACTGTGAGTCTAATTATAAGAGCTGGCTGGAGGTAGGGAGAGTGTAGTTTAAATGACTGCCAACTATGATCATGTGAACACTTCAGCGAGAGAAACAGCCAAGTACAATGGAAGTGACAAAGAACTTTTATAGACGCAGTAAAGTTATGTCAAAGAAATAAGTATCATTTTATAGGCTTAAAATAGGTGAGATAAATACATGGATTTCAGACATTTCTTCTGTTATAACCCCTGGTGTGTAGCGTAAACAGAAACAGTACTCAAGTAAAAGTATAGTTACATTATAATTCTAATGAGTCAAGTAGAGTGAGAGTAAAAAAAGAGTTCCATTCAAAATTACTCAAGTAGCAAGCAGCCTCATAATGTGGAATACATTACAGCAGAATATATTGTGTTGAAATAGGTATTTCGAGAAGTTTGGTTCCTTTTACTGCTGATTTTGTTGTTTTGCTCAGTTTTTTTGGTCATTTCGTTCATTGTTTAAACTTTAACAAACATAATAAGTATACCTATTACTCCTTTTTTTAAGCAATTTTGTTTTTGTCTGGCTTTTGTTGCTAATTTTATTTATTTTGTTCACTGACTTGACTATTTTGCTCATTTTATTGCTTTGGTTGTTAATTTTTTTGCTCAATATCTGGATTATATAGTTAATTTGTGTTTGTTATGTTTTAGATTTTAGAACTGACTTGACTATTTTGTTCAATTTTGTTCATTTTGTGCATTTGGTTGATTTTTTTGTTCTTTTCAACTTTTTTACTCTTCCTCATTGACCTGTAATTAAACTAAATTAAATTAATTTTCATCACAAATGTAACTGAGTAAAAGTACTATGCAAAATAGGTACTCTCAAAAGTACATTTCATAGAAAATCTACTTTGTACTACATGTACTGTAAAAGAGTAAATGTACTCATAAGATTCTTTCGGATATAGATGGGCTTAAAAAAAAATCCATATTCTAGTCTAAAGGAGAAACACCTTACTTTTAAACATTATGACAAATAATATCAATCACTTTTTTCGGAAATGCCCAAATAGGGAAAAACCTTCTTTGGGTATTAAAAACGGATTATTAGAGGAAAACCATAATGTTAATGTGCATGTTCTTAAGGCCACAATTACTGTGTAGTTCAGATGAATTTAAGATTTAAAAAATATGTAACAAAAAACACTAATATATTATCTGCATCATGCACTATACTGGACAGGACCATGGTGCAACTCAAACTGCAATAAGTCAGTGACTACTGTGTCTCAAAATGAATAAAATAATCAGGAAAAAAGGAGCAATATAACAAGCAGAATGTACAAAATAGTAAAATCAATATAAGTGAATAAATCAGACAAAACATAGCAAAATGACCAAAATAACTAAAAATGAAGAAAAAAAATTAACAAAACCAGAAAAAAAATTAACGACCAATCAACAAAATGAAACAAATTAGAGGCAAAAAGAAGAGAAATAAACAAAAAATAAGCAAGATGAGCAAAACTATCAATTGTGAAGAATTGGCAAAAAACAAAAAAAATGAACAAAATAATCACTTAATTGAACCAAATTCCATACAAAAAGAAGAAAGAATAAACCAAAGGGTCAAACAAACAAATAAACAAACAAAAAAAAAAAACCAAACAAAACTTTTGAATTGTGTGGTTGAGTCATAATTTTTATCAGCTGGCAACTAAAGTATAACTATGACTGTATTTCACTAACACACATGGCTCAAAATAAGTGACACTACTGTACAGATTGGTTAGAAGACCCACAAAGCTGAAAATGTCATAACCCCAGTTTTTTAATAATTCATGCGTGAAAGGGTTAATAGTGTGAAGCTGAAAACTCTTGCTGTGTCTTTCATTGTTACTCATCCAAATACCCCTTAATCCAAGGAAGATGACATCACCTTTTTCCAATGGATACACTCCCTCAGTGCAGTGAGTGGAGCAAAATACCGAAATTTCTCCTAAGAGCAAAACACTGTTTGAGTGTTACCATAAAAGAATGTGCTCTTGATGGGTGGGTTTTAACAACTACTGAGCAACCTGAGCAATTCAAAACTGTAGTTTCACCATGCGAAGCTATACAAAATGTGCACCCGGGCAGTAAAACGGCCGTATTAGCTCATCTGAATTCACTGCCACACTGGCCATTTTATTATATTACAGGAGGGAAGTCATTATGACCTTTGAGATGGATCACTGAGACAATTTCTCAAATCCCCCACTGAGTGACAGCTGAGTGACAGACACGCTGCAGTGCACATGCAGTAAACAGCAGCTCCTCCTCCCGTCTCCTCCCCCGCGCTGAATTACACACTGCAATGGAGGTTTGCCGCACTGTAATAATAACAATCATCATCCCATCTCTCAAATTGTTTGATGTGTCTATTTTTTTCACCCCCTTTGCTGCTCAGGCATTGTAAAACATTACTCAGTTGCACATCAATCACCTGACTACGTTGTCAACATGTTGTTTGCTGCCGCCGCTATTTTCAATAATGGCAGCCTGGCAGTGAGGAGAATCAGTCAGCAAAGGAATTAAGTTGTCAATCACATCAGGAACTCATGACTGTAAAAATGTGTTAGTGCTCTGTTGAGCTGGCTGCAGCTCCGTTGTCAGTTACAGTGACAGAACATGAGGTAAACAGCTACAGATGTGAGACTCAGTGGAATGAAAAAGGCCAGGGTGCACTTGTGATGAAGCAAAAGCAGAACGGACAGAAATATTGTGCTGTTTTCTCACTGGATTTACTTTTATAAAACTACTGCTTTGAAACCTCTTGACATCAGCCCGATTAGACCTGAATAGCATGCATTCTGGCCTTATATTTCTTCCCTAACCCAAACAAGTCTTGGCAATGTAAATTGTACATTTCTATCAGTTTTGTATCACTGTTACTTCTTGAAACACTAGACTACAAAGAAACAGACACAGAGAAGTGAAAACATAATCTCGGAGGCCTAACATGGTAGGGGTATGGCAATCAGACTACAAAATACTCCTGTACATTTATACAGACATTGTGTTTAAACAGGCTCACTGTGGCAATCTGTGATGATTTTTTGATTTCTGATTTTACCTGATAATGAGCTGATTATGGCAAGTTAACATTTCCCAATATGCCATATTTTACACAATGATAGCAATATTTTATCAGCTAGGACAGGGGTCCACAAGCTGTGACTGTAGGGCCACGTCTGGCTTTCTCACCCCTCCCCAATGATTCCTGTCTCTTTGTCCATTGATGGAAGCAATGTATTACAATTAGAGGTCGACCGATTATTGGCCGGGCTGATTATCGGCACTGATATTTGGAATTTTGATACAATCGGTATCAGTGTTTTTTTTTTATCCGACCAGCCGATATCAAGAAATCAATTAAACATGGTTTTATTTCAGACGCTGCTGCCCTTCTCTCTTTCTCCCTCCTGCACTTCTCTCTCCAGTATTGTTCCGCCCACGGCGCCATCTGATTAGTTAAATAACCATAGTATGTGTAAGTGGCAGAGATACTGAAACAGAGATTGTCCTCACACACACACACGGCTGAGCCGTAAAGTTTTATCATGTGGTTCTGCACACGACAAAACACATGTGTTTGCGCTTTACGGAAAGCAAACACATGTCGAAGGTAAACGCAGAAAACTCCCAAAATTGTAATAAACATCCCACAACTACTTTACATTAGCAGCTCTGCTAAGCTAGCGGGACCTCCCGACATGTCTGTGAATTACTTGAAACAATGCTGTTGCTAATATCGATGTGGAAACAGTCCGTGATTGTAAAAGCCTGTGTGTGTGATTGTGAGAGAGTAAGAAATTTATTTCAGTCTTGATTTGTTGCAGGGAAGTACGCTGAGATGAAGGCTGACTAGTTTTTAGCATAACATTAGCTCACCGGTTCTGGTCTCAGTGGACTATGTATTAGCAGTGGGTTGAGGGCATGTAATGTGCAGAATAGTGTGTGTTTGTGTGAAAGTAACATGAAAAACTCTACAGCTCACGACTACTACAATAACTTGTGAGTCTAGGATCCATGCACTTCTGGAGCTATTTATTTTCTATTTGTTTGACATGTTCTATTTGTTAAACATGCTTTAGGCATTTAAACAAAGTTAAGTATTTGTACTTTTCAACATTTTTATGCCAATTTTTACACTTTTACTGCAAATGAAGATCGGCTCCAAATATCAGTTATCGGCCTCCTTAGCTACTAATAAACTGTATCGGTTTCGGCCCTGAAAAACCCATATGGGTCGATAACTAATTACAATAAATCAAAATGAACAAAATAAGCACTGAATCAACAACCAACTGAAAAAACAAGTAAATAATGAACAACAACTAAGAAAAACTGAAAAAAATTAGTCATAATCAAATAGATGACCAAAACCAAGAAAATTAACTAAAACAAACAAAATAATGAAAATGATGAACAAAAGAATCCACAGCATGGACAAAAAATTAAAGAAACTGAGCAAAAATTCACAAAAATGACTAAAATTACAAATCGACTTGATGAAAATTACTTTTAAAAAAATCAATAAAATAGTCAAACAAATAAACAAAAAACAAGAATTGAACAATAAGAAGCAAAATAATGAACAAAAAATTCCACAAAATGAGCAGAAATTAACTAAAATAATCAGAAAAAAAGAATAAAATTTCACAACAATGATGAACAAAAAATAACTAAATAATCTGCAAAGTGATCAATGATAAAATGATCAAAATAATAAATAAACCGAACAATGATGCACACAATATTCCATCACATGAACAAGATAAAAGGAAAACAGTCAACAAAATGAATAAAAATGAACAATTTAATAAACAAAATCAATACAAATGACCAAAACAATAAAGAGCATTTTTTTTTAAATTATAAAGCAATGATATATTTTTAACACACTGCCACTGTGCCTCATATTCCATGGGTTTAAATGCATTTATGGCTCATGACACCTATATTTTTACTTTGTCTAAAAATGGCTCTTTAGATTAAAAAGATTGCTGACTCCTGCACTAGGATTACAGGTTGAATTTCAATCACAGATATACAGGAATTAACATTACTGGGTCGAAGAAATATAGCGAAGAAACTAGAAAAACTGCAAACTAGAAGTGAAATTACACCTACTTGTGTTTATTGGAATTAGCTGATTTTGCAAGACACACAATTATAATATGCATCACTTAGCAAAAAATTACCTATTGGGCCAGCTGATGACATTTTAATAATTAAAGAGAAATTTCAACCACTACAGCTAGAGTTAGGGTTCCTTTTTCTGTCCTGTCTATGACAAATACTGATCTGTAGTCTTACCTATCATATGGTCTTGACAAGCTGTGTCTAGGATGCGACCCTCTTCATTTTCAACCCTTGGGTCGATCTTCTCAGTCATGATCAGGAGCTAAAATAAGCAAGCACATGATAAATATGTCAAAATCATTTTATTTAATAATACCAATGCATCTGCACCAGGAAAAAACATGTTATATTAAATAATCCACATCAACTGTGAAACAGTTTGAGGGGAAAATGAGAATTACAAAGATTACTGACATATTCAGAGCAAAAGATGTAAAGTTTGTGGTTTTGTGAAAAAGTGTTTTGTCCAGAACAAAGTAAGGCAATTGCTGCACTTTTCTGCCTCACTTTAATTGGGTTATTTTATAAAAACAGAAGCCTCTAGGTCAAAAAAGTGTCACTCTTTTGTTGTATGTCTGTAGGGAGCAGATAGAAGGAATGGCTGGGAGGACGGTATTAAATGGCCTCTTTGTCAAATTGAGTGTCTGCGATAAGAAGCTCCTCCATGTTATCAAAAATCCACATCATGTGGATTAAATTTCCTGCATTATGCAGTGAGACTCTCTTTCTGTCATTCCCGTCCTTCATTCAGTCTGCTCTTTTTACTTTCTTTTTTTATAGCCATCGTTTTTGTTCAGGCTCTCTCAAGCACAGCCGTTCCGTCACTTTTGGTCTTTTGACTGACTGATAATAAAGAATAAATCTGCAAGGTCGTAGATTTTTTTGCCTTTTGCTTACCATGAGAGCTGATATGATTTAAAGAATCAAGCCACCGAGAGAAGCCTAATTTAAGTTTGTGCGTGGCCTTTTGCCTGTCTCCAAGAGAGATACAGTTGTGTAAAACAACAAGAGCATCAACCTTAGCAGATAATGAAAATGTAGGCGATGAATTGTAGGTTGAGTCGGAACACAATGTGAATCAATAGCAAGGCTTCAGAGGATTTGATGCTGAAGAGGCGGCTGTTTTGATGTGTTTGTGAACATGTGCTGAACCGGAGCAAAAACCTGTAGGGATTTGCATGTGTGTGTGTATGTGAACCAACACCCTCTTCAAACAAGCGCCCAACAAACAGACACTGCTGTCATAAAGTTCTATTATGGTGACATATTTGCTCACTTACAGCAGGATCTGGACAGATCTCCACATCTCCTTTCATTTCACCGTGTTTCTTGGGTGTAGAGATACCAGGCAGTGATGCAGCCACAGAGCTGCCCTTCACAGCAGTCCTGTGAGAAAATAAGATTTGATCTGTTTTTATTTCTATGTGCTGAGTTCCTCTTTTATCAACTTGGCAGGTAGAAAGTGAGCGTGCTGATAAATTGCAATGACCTATTTCCCTCCGTGACAGTGCGGGCAAACATATGAGTGCATGTGCAGAGATGCCAAAAAAAATGTTTTCTATGAAGTACACACCCACTAAAGTGATTGTTCCCAGGGACACCAGATTAAAAAAAAAACTGTTAGGTGTGATTTGAAGAGTCAAAGCATTGAAGTGATTGGTGTGAAACATGGAACTTTTCCCTGCTTAGAGATACTTTACATGGAGTGTGCTGACTGTGTGTCTGGTTATTACGTCCAAGAAATGTTTATGCTCACTTGAGAGGAGTCATAACTCAAACAGACAGCTGCTGTCAGCGCAGTTTGTCATTTTCTCAGAGCACACATTAAATGCAACAATGGCTTATGTTTATTTAGTCTGACAAATAATTTGTTTAAAAGTGCAGATTTGTCTGAAAGTGAGAGAACTCCTCAAAGACGATGTGACAAGAACTAATAAACAGCCTCTAACTGATTAGAGATCATTCACTCTTGATGGTGCAAAAAAAAAACAATAACAAAAAAACCTCTACCCACCTGCCAAGAAGCTCTTTCACAAACTGGTCTTTGCCAATGAAGGCAGTCGTACACTGGATCTGACTTGCAATCTGACCCATCTGATTGTTGCAGTGGTCCATGATGGAGCTCAGCTTGTTGTTCATCTCAGACAGATTCTGCCCCTCCTGACTGTCTTTCAGCTGGATATCATTTTTCTTTTTATCCTTCTTCTTGTCAGACTTCAACTGTTTGCCTCCGACCACTGATCCAATCTTTAGCTCTTTCTTTTCCTCCTTACCCTTGGGAGAGTCTGCTTTCTTACCACTCAGTGCTGGAAGCTTGCTCTTACGGAAGCCGAACCAGTTTGCCAGAGAGGGGCCTGTCTTCTGCTTGGCCTCGGTGGCAGCGACCTTCTCCTGTTCTTGACATTTCTGTACATTCTCTTCAATTCCCATCATCACTTTTTCTTCAATAGTGCAGACTGTTGGACTGATTTTTTTCTCCTCAATATCTAGGGGCTTGTTTGCAGAGTCTATCTGTGGTTTAAAGTCTGCCTCTTTACCACCTGTCTCATGTACAGTGTTTTCCGAGCTATAGACACATGAAGATGCAGCCTGAGACTGTGGATGAGAGGCAACTTTTGCTGGCTTTCGGGCATTGTTTAAACTCGTTCTATCACTCATGGGCAAGCTGCATACTTCTTTTTGGGAAGGTGAGGACATTCCCTGTGACCCTTCACCTTTGGAGCCTTTGGAGATTCTCTCTGGGAGGATGTTGTGACTATTTGACCCTGTCATGCCTCCATAGTGGCTGAGCCTTGTCCTAGGGGAGTGAACAGGGCTCTCAGTGGGTACCTCCAAAGAACTCTGTCTTGACAGCGAGTTCCCCCTTTCCCCTGAGTTAGTGATGATCTGTGTTCGAATTTTTCCAGGTCCATCTAGCATGTTGATGGTAGGTTTCTCCATGTAGTTGGTACTAAAACTCTGGCTGCGTGCTTTGGCCCCATTCATCCCTAAAGCTGGCTTTAGATGAGGTTTGGTGGTGACAGATATGGATCTTGAGAAAAGTTGGCTACTCCGTTTGCCTTTTTCACAAGCCTCTCCCTCTTCTTGAAGCAAAGCTGTGTGTACTTCCTCTTCCTGAGACCTACAATGAGCTTCACCTTTTCCCTCTGTAGTAGATGTGTTGGATGGTAAATCAATACTGTACACTGACTGTGAGCTCTCACACTGGGTAGAAGCATTCGAAGTCACAGTCTCCTTGGAGACCAAGTTGATATGATCTTTCTCATGTTTGCCCGGAATAGGGGGGGTATTTTTATGGCTAGGAGGAGATTTTAAAAATGCTTTAAACCCCATACGAGTCTTTGCGGCTCTTTCGGCTGCACTAGGTGAAATCACCACTGAGCTGGGGTGGCTGACAATAACTTTGCCATTTTGTGAGTCTGTTTTACCTTGAGGGGAATTCTGAAGTGACAACGGTAAACTAATAGATGTCTTTTCCACTGCCTGATGGACGCTTTCACTGGCAGAGCCTTTTTTACTTACAAATGAGTTCTGAAGTGAAGTCCCTCTGACGGCACTGTAGGGAGGTGGGACATTCTTTAAAATTTTAGGTGTATTTTCAGGTTCAGGAACACACCCTGAGTTTGCAGAAGGGAGGTAGTCTTTTGTGGTGGTCCGCTTTGAAGTGCCTTTAGTGGGTGTCTGAGTCATGGCGGGGGACTTCTGAAGGTGCTGACTGGTTTTGTCTACCAGTTTCTGAGGTGCAAGTGCAGTCCCATAGCCTGCATCTAAGTCTGAACAGTCTTTGTCCTTGATGGGTAATGTGGCTTGCATATTTGGTACAATTGAGGGGTGATAACTTGGTGGAGGGCCCCTCACAGTGGTTGGGGTAGATTGCTGAGTTGCCCCCATCTTATGTGTTTGAGGTGAAGCTTCATAATTTGGTCTAATCAGTAAGGAGGTGGTGCGGCCAGGGGGTGGGGGAGGAGAAGGGGACCTGAGTTTATTTTTGCTAGTTTCACAGTGTTTGTCTCTGGTTGGCTGTTCACCATTGTCATCATACTCCAAGTTCCTCCTTGAGAGGTGGGGGGAACCAGAGGAGCCCTTACTCCATTCAGCCCTGCTTGGTAATTTTGAGTTTGCCACTTTTGGACTCTGAGAGCAATTTCCTGTGGTCTTGATGTACCTGGACATTTTAACTGTAGGAGACAAGGGGGACTTGTCCTGAGATGAGGGCCCTGAATTTCCACTGTTACTTTGTTCAGTGGTGGAGCCCTTGGACAATCTTAGTGGGGATCCTGAAGGTTTGTTACGACCAGGTATCTTAGAACTACCACTCTTGGTACCGGAAGAATCATTCAGTGGAGGAACAGAATGTCCTTTACTTGCTCTGCTGCTTGGAGGTTTGATTAGTTTCCTTTGTGGAGTCAACTGCATTGACAGTCTTTCTTCGCTCCCCTCCCTGCTGTTGCTTGATTTTCTAATTCTGCTCGGACATTCTGATGGCTTCTCTGGAGACTCAAGAACAGTGTAGTTTCTTGCATTTGTTGATTTTTGCCTTGTTGGTCTGTGTTGGGGCACTAGTTCTGCATAATTAGCAACTACCTTGTTACCTTGAAAGTCAATATGAGGTCTAACACCTGCTGAGAGCTTCTGAGCACACAGTTCAATGGGCTCTCCTTCTGCATCAAATATTGCCAAGATGTTTTCCTCAGACTGAGTACACTTGGCCCCTTTGGGCTCTTTAATCAGGCTAAAAGGACTAGGCCTCCCATCTGCAGACTGTGTGCGACCCTGGTCTTTTCGCAAGTGCTGTTGTGGAAGCAGCTTTGTAGCATCTCTGGACAGTCTTTTGGGGTCCCTCGCTGCTTGCTCTGCTGGTTGGCACATTCGGATGTCACTGGACTCAGAGTTGAGGTCCTCTGTATCATCCATGTCTAAGAGGCGATTGGGACCCTCTGCATTAGAAGGATCCATGTGCAGCTTGCATGGTTTAGTGAACGCTGATTTCCGACCTCCTTCAGGGAGAAAACTATTAATAAAACTCATAAGCTTCTCAGGTCTCTCTTTTGAGTCATAGCCAGATGGATGCTTAGGGTTCGATCCACTATTACCTCCTCCTCCACTGTCCTGTAGCCCATCCCAGCTACACAAACTGTCCGAGATGCTATGGGAGAGCTTCTTACAATAAAACCAGCTATCTTTGGTGGGGATATTATCTCCACGGCCAGAATGTGCCAGTTCATCATCTGCATCATCAGAATCACAAGAAAACTTGTTGCTCCCCACTACTGTAGGTCGACCTACATGTGTTGGCTTAGACACCCCTTTACTGCTACTCTTGATGCCCAGGGAGTAGATACCCTCATTGGAGTTCATGCAGTCTTTGTAGCCAGACTTGGAGACCTTTGAACAAGAAGCACTCCTATGTTTCCTCCTCTGGAGCTTCCTCAAACCCTCCAGTATATGGCTCTCCTTGCGTCGTGTGGGAAGCTGCTCCTCCAGAGGGCCGCAGATATTACTGGGAGCTGAGGAGCCCAGACTCAGTCTCTTCTCCCAGGTCAGGGACGACTACAGAGTGGAAACACACAAGGGCAAAATGAGCATTTTGTTTTGCCGTATTTTACTGTTACTGCAGTCACCAAATCAGAAGGCAATTATCACCAAACAAAAGCATTATGCTCTTATGAGGACTACTACTATGTATCTACCTGATGAAAAACAACAACAAACAGAACAACTAAGGATTCAAGTTGGGACATTTCTCTAGCTTTTATCTGTTGTATAGGTACTTTCAGTTTGGATTTACAGTAAGTTACCATTTCATTTTACAAGTTTGTATGGGGTGTAGCTTTACTTTTTTGACAGGTTTTAGTTTAGTTTTTACTTATATTTTGTTAGTTTGAGTTTTTCAGGTATTATGAGGAAAGCCTTGAGCTATAAAACGTTAAAAGAATAATGTGAAATAGTGTGGAAATATGACACATAAAAATCAATTTTTATTTACAATCCCATTATGTGCAAAGCTATTTTAGTGTTTTAGATTTGCACTATTTTTTATTTTTGAAAGCTGTCATTTTTATTGCAGTTAATTAAATTATTTTTCACTGTTGGTTCCAGTTTTAGTATTTGTTAAATATAATAACCCTTGTTCACACATGCTTCAAATCAGTTTTGTGCTTGTCATGTATTACTTTTTATTGCCGATTTATATTCCAACACAGCTTATGCTTCTGAAGGACATTAACATGCCCCTTAGAATATAAAATAAAACTTCTAAAATAAGATCCTCATGTATCTTTAAGAAATCGTGACAGGCTGCCAGTTTTTTTTTTTTTTTGTAATGACTGTCAGAGTTAATGGAGTAACAATTTTTTTCTCTTTTTTACCATTTTCCCACAGGAGCGTCCGTCATTCCAGGTGTAGGAGCCACTGGAGAATTCGCTGCATGCACTCGACAGGGACAACTCGCTGCTGCTACAGCTGCTGCGCGGATAAACAGGCGCTGGCACCGTTAGACTCAGCTGGCTCAGACATTTGGTGACAGGGAACCCGCCGGCCTTTCCGTTCAACTGGACCTCCTAGACGACACACAAAAATAAAGATGGATTAGTAAATCTCTTACAATCCATAGTTAAAACTGCAAACTTCTGTTGTTCTTGCCAAAATGTAGACAAAAACTACATTTCTCAGTCATGTGAACTGAGCACACATTTCTGTTGTGCCTTTTCAATGATTTTATTTTAAATATGTTGATGATAATTATTTGGATAGATTTGATCTAGTGTTAAATAAATAAAACCCTGGGGATCATTTATGATGCCTCCAGTTTGAGTAAAAGTTAACACGAGTTTGTTCAAGCGAATTTTAGCATGTAAGTGCAGATGACAGATGTAATAATATTCTAGTTTTACAAAAGTCTTTTTTTTTTACAGTTTCATTTTTTAACAAAAGTACATTTGTTGTAGGTGAATTTGACTTATGTTATTCTAATAAGTCAAATTCATTTGCATTTATATCAAACATGTCAAATGTCAGATCATCTATGGACCCTCTTGTCATTTTGCTTGTGAAAATGAAAAAGTCTTCAAGTACAACCAGCACTTGGGCTTCGAAAGAATAGAAGCAGATAATACACTCACGAAAAGAGAATAATTCTAAAAGTTTGAGAATCCGAGACAGTTCCAATTTCTACTCATTTTCCTAATCTCATAAAAGTGTCACTTGTGCATCTCACTTTACATACTCTATTTAAGGAGGTGAGGTACTTCTGCACATTAAGCCATAACAGCATCATTTATAAATCACATCTTGGCCATTATCAATTCATTTACTCCCTCCTCCTCAGCTCTCTCGGCTCACAGTCGAGTTTATCAGATGGCATTCTCATGGGGGGGAAAAGGGCAAAAGAATGGGCTCAACTCATTTTCAGCCCTTAATGCATAATACATAAGATGACTAATGTACCACACTGTGCTATGGAGTCATTTTTACTGAAGACGAGTCCCAATCGATGGTTTTCTGGTAATATGACAAGGATTTATTCCTCTTAGTGCTGCGTGATACAGCCAGCCCTTCCTGCTGCGAGAAGAAGAGGGGTCACGACATCAGATAGTCACGTCTGTATTTTAATCTCCTGTAATGATTTCTTTAAGGGGTGGGTCTGTGGTGATGGTACCTGAACTATTCATATGGCTCAGGAGAAAGAACAACATATTGACTCCTTCCTCTGTGTTTCCCATTAAACTTACATTAGATGTAGACTCGGTATTCCTGGAAAGCAAGAATGCCTTGCTTCGTTCTGGCTCAAGAAGCAAATCTGCTGCAGATAGATCCATGATACGGGAGTGGAGTTTCTGAAAGACAAAGGAAAGGATGCGTGGAATTTTGATGAGAAATTAAAACAAGCTTTGCTGTATGTTGAATGGTAGGAAGATTCTTTTCCTTTGCGGCATGTCCATACTGGTCAGTTAATCCATTAAGATCTATCCATTGGCTGAAAATTCAACTAGAATCAAGTGTCCTAAAGTGAAAAGTATACATAAGAGCATGTCTAGTTTTAAATAAAGGTTTTGAAATATCACATGCGGTCTTAAAGGTTGCACATGGTTTGAAAGATGACAACACTCAAACATCAAACTCAGTCTTAATGGTTCTTCTTCTCCTTCTCCTTTCGGCTGCTCCCCTCAGGGGTCGCCACAGTGAAATACCAATGATTCGCATGTTTGATCTGGCATAGGTTTTTTACGTCGGATGCCCTTCCTGACACAACCAGTCTTCATGGTTAAAGCACAAAAAATGTTGCACTCTGTCTCAAAGGCTAAGATGCACAAAAGCATAAGAGTAAAAAAATCATAAACTGTTCATAAAGACGAACAAAGCCTGCAAAAGCTGTTTGGAAATTCAAATTTGGAGCATCTGGTTGCCGCCATAATGACACCACCACCTACTGATCCCCCAGTGCCCCCAGTGGACAGTTACAGTACTGCAGTTTGCAACATTTCCAAACTTGGTTAACCACTCAGCAATGGCAACACATTCTCACTCCCAAGTCGTCATATAGTGACGCTTGGTCATGTCCTAAGTCGTCACATGCTGACACGCAGTAATGGTGTGTTGTTCACTAGCAAGCTGGCTCTAAGAGGCGATTCTTTGGAGAGCCAAATCTCCAGCTGCTTCTGCTCAACTCTGCTGGACTTTATTTTGATGGGCACATAATGTGGCCATACACATGCTGGGACAAATTAGGATCACACCATTTTGTGAAAGAAGGAAGACAGTGAGTGTGGTGGTACAGGCAGACCGAGAGGCAGGGGAGCCAGATTTAAATGAAGCCCACTGAGAAAAAGTGAAGAAATGCGAAACATACTGGCAAATGCAAAGTTGAGTGCAAATTGCTTGACAACACACAAACTATTCATAACTGCTAAAGTAGGCTAGAGTCGAAAGAGTCAGGTCTCCTGAGGAAGCTGAGCCAAAAAAGCCACATTTTTGACAAGAGCAGGAACCACCATAACTAACACCCAGAGCAGCGGAGTCATAATATGATGAACAGAGAAAGCCCCACAGATGGCGAGAACATCATCATGGTGCACCATTGTCACCTTTTTCACAAAGATTTTTGGCTTAAAAGCTACTTTCTGAGTGGTTTTGGTGGTGGTGGGGTCCTTAGAATTAAGGAAGGGGTGAGGTTGTGGATTAGACACAACATGTGCAAAAATACACTGCACAATTACCCATTTTCTCCCATATGGAACTAAAAACATATAAACACCACACTGAAACTTAAAGGTGATAGTGAAATAACACACCTCGTCCTAAAAACACAAAAATATCCCACACTGTCTTGAGAGAATGTACAGATTATCATGATTGCAGATTTAAGGGGGAACGGATGGGATTTGTTACCCTTGAGATTAATAAAATGTGCATTAGGTGCTCTCTGTGTAATCTTTATTTAGATAGATCAAATGTAATTTTTTGTTTTGAAATAAATTGCTTTATATAAATAACAGCAGTTCTGTTCATGGTTGGATTCATTTAGTCATTTTCATTTTTTTAGATTATTTCACTCATTTTCTGGATAAATTTGTAAAACATTCCCTTTCTTGATTTTGTCCTCATTTTAAGTTAAAATAAGTTCAACCTTCATTCTTATACAGTGGTCCCTCGCTATATCGCGGTTCACCTTTTGTAGCCTCGCTGTTTTGCGGATTTTTTTCGTGCAATTTTCATGTATTTTTTATACAGTGTATGAACGCGCATTGTGTTCTGTGTCCTGATTGGCTAAGGTCATTGTCAGTCGATGTCCTCTGTGTTGCGTCTCCTGTGCAGTGCGCAGTGTGTTCAGCTTCGCCGGACTTGCACGGGTGTTCGATCGCTGGCGGTGTGACTCTGGAGCAGTGTGTGTTTGCGGGTTTTCTCTCTGACGGAGGCAGTGTCGATGAGGGTCTTCATCGGAGGGGCGCTGCGGCGGAGCGCTGCGGCGGAGCGCTGCCGGTGGCAGGTGCGGAGGATTCTGTGATGCACGGGTCGCTATTGGTGGCTTCTTGTGTGTCCAGCTTCGTAAGTTGATAGTTGAAATTAAATTTGTTGTTTATGGAGGCCATCGTGTTTTTTTTTTTGTAGGAAAGCGTTGGTTGTTTTTTTGTTTCTCAAACAAATGTTTGGGCCTGAAAACAGGTTTTGATCTTTACTTCTATAATACTGTACTTAT
>JAQQAE010006129.1:0-16960 GCA_029823295.1 Pseudamia nigra
GCTGACTTGAGCGAAGGCAGGGTTCACCCTGGATGAGTCGCCAGTTCATCGCAGGGCTGACACATAGAGACAGACAAGTTATGACTTTCAAAATAGTTCTACTATTGGGTCTTGAACTGCAGTTTAAGGGTTTTGTCAGGCAAGAATGAAGTTGTTTGAATGACAAATCTGTGGTTCATTTATCAAGATAACTCCTACGTACATGAAAATTTGCTCCAGTGTTTGAGGTGATGTTAAACTACCTGCTGGTGTTAGAAGTTAGTGGGAAAATTGCAGCTAATTTACATTGACTGTATGTTGAAATGACCATATATGGACAAAATGAGTGGGGATCTGCAATCTGCAAAGCATCATAGGTATGTGAATGCTAAATACTGTACAAGCTTAAAGTAAACATCATCAAGGCTTTGCAAAACAAGTCAACAAGTTAACCACAATGACAGTTGAGTGGTGTGACAGTGAAAGAAATATTTCCTTCAATAAACAGAACGAGTGAAAGTCTGAGTTCACAGATGAATAAGCAGTCAATCACACCTGTCAATATTTAGGAGCATGCACAAAAGTTCTTTACTGTTTATGCGTTTCATCCACATGGAACCAGCGTTTCGGTAGTGCTAACATGATCACTTTTTAAATCGGGTTCCATAGTAAACAAATCTCAAAATGCTACCCTTGCATTTCTGTGTTTACAACCCATATGCAAACAGTGATGCCATAGCCCCACCTCTTCCGTAAACTGCATATGAACACCCTGCCAACAACAGCAACAATAGTGGATTACAGTGTTGTGTTCATGCTGCAGATGGATTCTATAGGAAAACTTTCTGCTCCTTTACTACCACCGTGAGCAAAAAGTGGACATTGCACAGGTTTCATACACATGCTTCATGTCTTCTTCTCTGTTTTTTGTGTATTTTCTGTTGCAGCATTACAGTGCTACTTACAGGCCTGACACATATACTACAGCCTTTTCAGCGGTTGTGTGGACACACACATTTCTTCAGATGATGCCGTGTTTATGGAACAATAAAAAAAAAAGATTGTTTTTGTGTCTGTATGAACAAGGCCTTAGAGCAGGGGTGCTCATTACATTGATTGTAGGCTACCGGTAGCTCGCGACGGTAGTGTCAGTAGATTGCATGACATTAAAAAAATAGTCGTCAGCCTATCATCTATCCCATCACTTGATTGATTTACAGCAGGTGTGCTCAATACGTCGAGTAGTGTGGGTAGATCGCATGACATAAAAAAAATAGACGTCAGCCTATCATCCATCCTGTCACTTGACTGATTTACAGGGCAGCTAATCAAATGACATTTGACTTTTTCTGACACTTAGGTCACTGCGCATGCGCAAACAACCTATGCTAAGTGCAGCAAAATTAAGCTGGATAGGAGTTACCTCCAACTTTTAGCCCTCAGTTTTTTCTCTTAAACTTAAGAGAGGGTATAAAAACGAGTGGGGGAGCTGGACCAAGTAAAAATACACAGACTTGTCACTTTCATATGGAATGGGAGGAGGACTTTTTTTCACGATTGTCAGTAGTCATTGTTCACAACTGAAAGTGAAAGCCACCACTGAAGCATCGTTGCAGGTGAGTCGAATCATCAGGGTAAACTCAGCTAATGACAAAAAATGTACATAGTTAATTGTGTTGTGCAATATTGGCTCATGTCTGTGAAGACTTTCAGTCGTCCAGGTCATGGTATTCAAGGCGTGTGGTTTTCCTTCTGTCATCTGGACTGGAAATTTGGTTTGAACACCGGCAGCTGCACCGGAAGGACGTCCTCCCCCCGCACTGCGGCGGGTGGGAAAGGCAGAGAGGCCAGGGGAATGTTAGTGCCGATGGGGAGCGGACGACCTCCACGCCGGGCGTCCTGGAACACGGCTTCTGAACTTAGGGGGACAAAGGCGATAGATGACAGAGTGACCGGATCTATCGGGAAGCCCTGCATTCCCGCGGCCGGGGGGGCTTCACCGGTCAAACCAAATTTCCAGTAGGTAGCTCATTTTGACTAGGTCATTTTATAAGTAGCTCACATGATGAAAAAGTGTGAGCACCCCTGCCTTAGAGTGTCCTAAAAACATACATGCTACTTTTTTTGCTTGTAAATCAAGCTAGGCCTTTTGAAGTCAGCACCCAGTATTTGATATTTTACAATATTTCCAAATTGTTGACATGTTGAATGTTTTTATGTTCATCATTGTTGCACACTAAATAGCCCCATCGGGGACAAATAAAGGTATTGAAATTGAATTTATTCTAGAGTTGTTCTTTTTGGTCAAAACACAAAAACTAGTAAGAGATTAATCACGAACTCTTGGATCTGCCTCAGTGGAAAAGGGGTATTCCTGTGGGAGTACAAACTGGCCTAGTGATAGGTAAAGGCAGAACTGAGAGAAGAAAGAGGTTCCCAGGTAGCTCTCTAACAAAATCCAAAAACTGCAGTCTGTGACAGGGAAATAATCCCATTATGATAAGTCTATTAATAACACTAGCATTCCTGAGGAGAGGAAGCCCATTATTCTGCTGCAGCATTGGCATTGGCCTCTAAAATCACACACAACCTCCAAGCTGTTCCAGAGACTCTGCTCAGCTCAGGACGGAGTTAGAAAAGCCAGAAATGGAAAGAAAGAAGCAAAAGGAGTGGGTTTAGGTAGGGTGAAGAGACAAAAGGCGGGCAGGGTGGGGGTGATCGTTGGGGGCTTTAGGGGAATTCCAATGCCAGGTATTTCCAAAAGGGAGGCTCCAGAGAGGCCTCAGGAAAACCAAGCATCTAATCCTGTTTGGTCATTATTTGGTGAAAGAGAAACTCTGGGGTGTAAGAACCTTAAAATCTCAGAAACCAAAATTAAATGTGAAAGGAGACATCAGTCCTTATCTCAGATGAACCAAGTAGTGAACACGTTACTTCTAGAAGCCTGAAGGATTTTTCTTTATCTCTAGTCTCATGTTTCGTCCACGTGTCTGCCTCTTTCAGACTGTTAAACAAAGAAATAAGAGGAGCAGAGACATGGCAGCTGCAATCCACACTCTGGCCTTTTTGACAAATGCTGCAGATGTTTCACAGTTGTATAAAACTGTGGATGCAGACACATACTGTCAAACTTTACTGCAGGGAGATACTGTATGTACTGTATATCTAGAACAGGTAGAAGACTTACATAAAACTGGTAACACTGGAGGAATGTACTAGTTAGCAAAGGCATTTAATGTGATTTGATGAAATGCACTTATTTCCGATGTACTTCTGGCTATTTTGCAGTTTTAAGTTGTATAATCTGGTGCTTTTTTTTACCATATCTGACTGAAAATTAAAATGCATCATCAGTATTTTTGGTTACTAATAATAATGATCTAATTCTGTACAACTACCATAATTCTAAGATCTTGAAACTCTTGTCACTCCACTTTTCTTGTACCTCCTCATTTTCACACATATTCCTTTCTTCAGTTTCTTGCTTCCTTTGCTGAGTAACAGCTCCACTGCTCTCCTGTCACTCTTACTCAGCCCCCCCCACCTCTGCTTCTTACAACTCCCAGCTCAGTGCAGATAGATTTTCATTTTCATCTGCCCATTCCTCAGCAACAACACAGCGGCGTGACTAACTGCCGGTAAAGCTGGTGTGAAGAGGAGAGCAACAGGTGGAAAGTATAAAATTGTCAGATCAGAGTTGGTTCTTTATTGACAGGGGCACAGGGGACAGAAGTATAATGAGAACCATTCATATAAAAAAGTATCTCTAGATAATGTTTCTTCTTGGCTGGGTGGTCACCAATCATAAAAATCTGCTGCAGGGATAGTGCCACATTTTGGGCAATTGAATATGAACTAATATCAGCTTGATATGAGGATGCAGGATGAAATAAGAAGACTGCTACAGACACTTGAATAACAGCAACAAAATGCTGTGTATGAGATCTGTGGAAAGGCTCTGGCTCTGACAAACTATGGAAGAGTTTGAAAGAATGTAACATGAGCCAGAGCAGAAGTCTGGTTCGAGGGCAGTTATCAGGTACCTCAAAGTACATGTACCATTCCATCTAACACTTCTTCAGTCAATGACTCAGGAGGCTTATGTGTCAAATACTACTTTAAGCTGCGATGATGATGATCGTAAAGAACCAGTATTTTCTGGCAACTATTGTCTGAAAACGTGGTTTGAAGTTTGGACACATTTGGATTGAAACCTGGCTAAGGTGGACGAGAAATGTTTAAATTTGTAGCCTGTGTGGCCATAGTCACAATCCTGTCTGTGTTGTCTGTGATGCGGTGTGTCAACACATAGCTTGGCAATGTCTCAACCAGTTTACTTGAAACTTGCCATGGTTAATGACCATCCAAAGATCTCCATCCAGGACACTTTTGGGATAATTGTCTGCACAGCTTTTCGGTATGGAACACCACTGCTTGGAACAAGAAAAGACACAACACTGCAACAATGTCTGGACCGATTTAGTTGAAACTTGCCATTATTAGTTATTGCCCACTATGGAATCGCCACCCTGTCAGCTTTTGGGATAGGTCATGCTACTGTTTCTACAGCAGGGGGTTCTACTAGTTGTAGATAATTTGCAAGAGCTTGAAAGTAGCTGAACCACTTTAAACCTGCTAAGGTTATTGAACATATTAATATCTCCATTATATCGACATATGACTGCTTTTTGATAGGAGAGCACCACTGACTGCAAAAAGCAAAGATGTGATAACCCGAAACTGTTTTAACCAACTTACTTGAAACTTACCACACTTGTTGTCCACTACAAACAAACCATTGTCTCCATCTTGTCAATGTTTTGGACAGGTGGCACTACTGTTTAAGGATAAGTGGAATTACTGTTTGTGAAAAGAAATATTCTGCTATTCATTGGCTGCCATTTTTGCTGGATCCCTTGTGATTATAGGTGATCAAACAGCATCGAGTGCAGGTATCTGCAACATGTGGCTCTTTAGCCCCTCCCCCATGGCTCCTGTGTCCACTGATGGAAATAATACATTCTAATAAATTAAATGAGCACTAATACAACAAAAAGAAGAAAAACAAATGAATATTAAGACAGATGCAAATAAACTACAAATTGAACAGAAGCAAGAAGAAAATGAACAAACTTAAACATCATACATAAAATGATGAAAATTGAAATAAACAAAAATATTAAATAAAAATAGGAACTTTTACAAGATTAAGACAAAACAAAAAAAGACTGAAATAATTAGGAAAATGAGCAAAAATTACAAACAATTAGTAAAATAGTAAATAAAAAGTATGAAAATGGATAAGAAATGAACAAAATATATAAGAAAATAATGCAGTCCATAAATGTCCATGAAATAATTAACTGGTGTTACCATGTTGCCAGCTAAAAGAAATATCATGTGGCACATAAAGGGTATAAACATTTTCTGCAGCTTTAGATGCTTTTTTATGTCCAAAAATGGCTCTTTAGATTGTAAAGGTTCCTGACCCCCGATGGAGTGAATCCTGAGACCAGTGGACCCGTGGAGAAAGTGAAAACCAGCCACAGAAACAGAAAACAGGAGAAACTTAGCACACCAGATGAGTCACAATCCTCGGCACCTTCTAACAAAAGAAACCTAACAAGTACGGGCAAAGCACAAACACTGCCTCCATTTTTGGGTTGGCTGAAGCTGTAACATCAGCCTCCACCTAAATCTCCTCTCCATTTATGTGTCATGCATCGACTCAGTGAAGCTCCACAATAAAACTTCAAACACAGGCAGGAAAACGGCATTGTAATGAAGTCAGCTGACTCCACTGGAAAATGGGAGACATGCTTTAATGTGCTGCCAGAGAACCTGAGGTGATATTAAACCTCCATTCCTGCACAATGACTGTCTGTCTGACTGGTCGCTCTCTGTCACCTACCCCCACATGGCTTGGCTTTAATAGTGTGCGAGCATTTGAGATTGCATGCAAACATATTCAGTCCTCATTATCCCACTGCCTGAATGCCAAGTTTCTTTTCACTCAGATCAGAGTGATAATTTCTTGTTTGGCAAAGCAACATGGTTGACATCGCTCTGAAGAAAAGTTGTGAGTGTCCATGGTGCTGCAGGGTTTTTGGACTTTATGAAAAAAGTTCTACACGGTGAAAGAAATACAAAAATCAGGTTTCTAAAGGAAGTAATTGGCAACAGTTCCCCTCCCTCTTTGTCTTTTACAACCGACTTGTTGCTGCTGCAGACTTTAGCTTCTCTGTCTGTTTGCAGGTGTTGCCATGGCAACAGAGGCCTACATTTTTCACAAGTGGAGCAAAATGTGATGGGACCGGATGAGCGGGAAAAAGGAAGGAAGGAAGAAAGGGAAAAGATGGACTGAATGAGTTTTGTGCGTGTGATAGGCTGACATTTTGACAGCGGGCAGGTTGGCTCCTTAGCATCTCAAAGCATCTGGCCTCAATTCAGACGTGGGAGGCTGCTGTGTGGGTGACCGAGGCCTAGTTTTATCCCCTCTCTCTCCATATCACATATACATACAGTAATACACTCAAAAACTCACAAAATCTCTGTGGGAGTTGACAGCGAGTGCAGCCAGCAGCTTTTGAAAATGGCATTGGGTAGACGTCAATGATGGTGGAGGAGCTGCAGCTTCGTGAAAACACCATGGTCAATTGGGGACACAAGCTGTCAGTCACATGCTTATTTATGCCTCGATCTTATGAATGTCTGAAAAAAAGCTTTGGCTGATTACAAATTTGAGGGTGCAGGGACAAAGAAGTGTAAGTAAATCTTCAGAACTGACAAGAAGATTATGGTCTTCCACTGCATGCTGCCCTGAATAGATTAATCTAAAGTGAAATATTATCCCTTTTTTCTACAGTCTACCGATTTATCATCACAATGTCAGAGAGTAACCTTTAGTTATTAGCTTCAAAAAACTACATCACGTTTGCAAATATTTGGATCTTTTAAATCAGTATTTCTGAAACTTTTTTGTAGCTCAAAAGCCAAAACATAAATGTGATGTCTCCTGATGAGATCATTGTATTTTACTCAACTCTTGATTGAATCCCACCTTTCCTGCTTTATATGCAAACAAACCAGGTCCTCTACAGCATGGCCTTTCATCCCAAGTCAAACAGGCTGCCTTCATAATATTTCTTTGTCAGTTTAATACACTGTCCTGTATGGCTGTTTAAAGACAACCATCAGCTGTTTTAAGGTGGAGTGTTTTCTGCTTAGAGTCTATTATTCATTGCAGTTGTCACCGTGAATCCATGATTACACCTTAAAGTTATTTTCTCACTTAGTAGACCCGTGGTCTTGGTTCAATAGGTGTTCCAACATTCAGCTGGTCCAAGTTTGCTTTTACAAATGAGCCAAACCTTTGATCTAACATATTCCAATTCTCGTGTGTCCAGAATAGAATCTAGTTCTTCATACCAAGGAAACATGTCCTTATTCTCCCAAACTGGTACAGTACATCTTCTGAGCATGTCCATCACCATAACCAGCAGTTGTAATATATTTTCATCTGACCATATTTCTATCAGAGCTTTTATTTATCTCAACTCTTTTATTTCTCCTCTCTCTACTAACCCCAACCGGTTGAGGCAGATGGCCGCCTACCCAGAGCCCTGACTCTGCTGCAGGTTTTCTCTTTTGTTAAAGGAAGCCCCCCCCCCCAAGGCTTACTCTCAGAGATTCTGTTGGGTTTGCTCTCCATATGTCTTGAGGTTCTTGAACACTAATGCAATATACCATATTACATGTCAGCTGTTGGCAGATGTTTATGTAGTTATAAAAAAGAAAAACTCGCCAAGTCGTTTCATATAAATAAAATTATTCATATTAGATGCTCACCACTTTAGCCTCAGCTTGTTTGACAATGTCAAAGTAGAAGAACATGTTATTTCTTAATCAGCTGTATGAAAATATATCACAACTTACCAGTTCTATGTATCATGCGCAGACATTTGTCTCCACAGTACACGTCTCCATTTCCACATTTGTTTCTACATAGTAATTGTGTTTAAATAGTGAACTCTGCTCCAAACTCCCACAGCCAGAGGGGATAATGCACTAAATACACTGATCATAGACCAACAATACTTATCTCAAACTGCATCACTGCATAACTTGTCTATGCCAGTGTTTCTCCTTGACCCAACCAACTTCAGCGCTCCAGATTGCGACCAAAATAGTCACATATGCGATCAATTTTTACATTTTGCGACTAACCTTCTGACATCGGTCACACACATGCGACCCACAAAGCAGTTGGACAAATTATATCGCTCCATCACGAGCTATTTTGTGGAAAGGTCGCGTTCGCAGTGGCGTCGTGTCTCCTAGTCCGGAGTACACGGCCCGTAACTTACTGCAGGACAGGAAGAGCCGTAGTAGCCAGTAAGCGGTGTTTGTAGCCTGTTAGCACCTGCTGAGCAACTCAGCACATCTACTGTAAATGTTAGTGAGCAGAGAATAGCAGCAATATGCGACATAAAGAGGAGCGTGATATGGACTTATTTAAACCAGATGAATAACTACGGCACAGGGTTGTGAGAAGGAAGTTCAGCACAGCAGCGAATTAATCACGTCAAACACCTGAAGACACATCCTGAGACGCAAGTCCAACACAGTGTTTGTAATGTGTGCGTCTGTCCCTAAATACACAAATGTAATGATCTCAGTGTCATTTTAACAGTAGCCACAGTGAAGAGACTGTTTTAACTTTTCTTCAGAAAGAATTCAAATAGAGCATCATGTTTTTCGTACTATGAAAATAAATGACTGAAACTGATATCTCTGTCTCAGAGTAAAAAAAGTATATTGTGTTTGTTAAAAATAGTTTAAAATATAATAGAATTGTGGTAATGGTCATTTTTGCAACATTAAAGTTGGCCATATTATTGTCTTTAGAAATAATATTTTGATTAAAAAAAAAAACTGGCAATAAGAAATGATCATGATCAGCACTGATTCAATTTCCCAAAAACGTAATCAGTATTGTGTCAAATCTTTAAAATGTGGTATTGTCTATCACTAAATTGTGCGCATTCTGAAGGAGGGTCATCATGTCAATGTGCTAACCCTACGCTAAAGGTATGTCCATATTCAAAATTTGATAGGTTTTAGTAAAGAAGGGCTTTCCCCTTGTAAGGTCATGATGTGGTTCAAATGCTCATGCATTTCCTTCTGTCATACATCCTTAAAATCAATTTTCAATATTAAATCAATAATGCTAAGAGTTGTGTAATTAATGTTTTTATGCAAGGAACATATTTCTTTCAGTTAGGTCATAGGTTTCTGTGAAATCCAGCGAAGCAGGATTTGTGCTGTATGGTAGTAGAGCAGGTCGGCTTTCAGATCGTCTGAGTTAGATTGTGAAGTTTGTCCAGTCAGTTTAGAAATGCATGTGAATATTGTAACCACCTGTCTGAGTGACCCGGCTGCAGTTCAGTTGACCTCCAATGGACAAAATAGAAAAGAGGGTGTGAGAAGCCATTAATAGTACCACACGATTTTGTTTTCAGTTTCATGGTACTTTGTGTGACCATGGTTTTGGCCTGCGCGCCCAACTTTTTCAGGTTGGGTCCAAAAAGTTAGTCTGGAGGGGCGAACTTGCAAGTCAAAATAAGAATATCATATCAATATCAACATCAATCAACCAACCATTTATTCATCACACCTTCTAACCCCTCAGAAATGACTACATAAATAATACATGCATTTTAAAAATCAACATTATAAAAACAAAGATTAGACTAAAATACCCTAAAAATAATTGGGATAAAAACTGTCCTTGAGGTGGTTGGTGTGTGCCCTGATGCTCTGCAAACATTTGCCTGAAGGAAAATAAGAGAACCAGCTATGTGTCGGATGGTTACAGTCCTGTAAGATGTGTAATTCCTTCTTCTTGCGTAAAAACATTTCACCTACCAATCTGATTGTTGGCATACGTAGCAATGGTTGCAACTGCACTTGGGCGTAATATTTATCCCCTGTGACCTCTAACCTGAGACATGAAAGTAACGTCTGAAACTTCGATTCGGCTTCTTAAATGGGACTGGTGTGACAGCACCCTAAAATCCATATGACAACACTAACCATTTTGTCTGTGTTGGCTATTGAAACAGACACACATATGCACAGTCCTACTACATCTCTGGGGACTTTTTGAACTCTTCAGTCATCTTTACAACACTTAAATACTACAGTGCTGATTATCTAGACATTACACATCAGTGTAAGCTGCCCTAAATGTGTCCCAGAATAGATTTGTGTTCACACTATGTAGACAAATCCGTCCTAGAAAACCTCCAACTGCATCCTGGGATTATTCAGACCTTGCATTAGAGCTACAGTATCTGCATGCGATCGCATTTGACTTGAATGATCCACAATAAAAGGTCTGAAAAGGGCCGAAAGACAGTGTGGAAATATCTGGTAACTTTTTGTTAGTTTCACAATATGCTAATATTAATACATTTTATTTCCACATTTCCCAGTGCAATGTAACTGGATTTTCACCACAAAAAAGGATGCAGGGTCTAAATGATCAAAAAGAATTATGAGTACATAAATTGATCAGAGAACTAGAGGAAATCAAATACTAGTATGTAAAAAAAGATCTGCTTTGCTCTGAATGTTGAATTTTCCAGGATTTTTTCCAGCTGCTGACAGTCCTCCAGCGGCGGTCAGTGGTCAGAGAGGCAGACACTGGAAATACCGAAGATGCCAGTGGCACAGACACTGGGATTAGCCTCGTGGCCATGTACTACTGTCTGTCAGGATCAGTAACCGCTTCATGAAAAGTCACTGATTACTTCTCTGAAATACAATCACCAGGGTCGCTGGGTTCTTTTTGTCTCTAGCACACTTAACTGGGGGTGTATTTTGGAAAACACAGGTGGTCAGGCTGTTTTAACTTCTTATTGTCCCAGATTTGGCAAGAAGAGCAAAGTTTTCCCTCCGAATTTCTCCTTCCTTCCTCCCCTGCTGCTGTGGCTGAAGAACCATTGTTTCATTTTAACAGAGGCTGAAAGAGCAGAGAAAGGCACTGTTATCTCACTCTGAAAACAGCCACACTTTGACTGACAATGTGACGCATAATATGACTGAGAGCGAGACAGAGCAGGACTGGGTGATAGAATTGTTCTCACGATAAAACATTTCCTATCAGTTTACATCAATAACTAACATGATAAATATCAAATCATCGCTTTATCCAAGTTTAAAGGCTTAGTTTTGATTCCGGGTGAATGTTGAAGGAACACGATGAATGTTTGTGTTTTTATTTAATTGTAAAGTACACAACAAAATACAAAATATCCATGAAGACAAAAAAGAAAAGTCATGGGGGATGCAAGAAGAGAAAAAAATGGAAAAAGACAAATAAAAAAGGAAAAAAGAGGGAAAAAATGATGTAAAGGACGCAAAAAACAAAACATCTGATCTCTGATTTTTTGACTTTTTCTTTTATAAAATTCTAAATCAAGTGGCTCTACATAAAAAATATAATGTAAAAAAAGAAAAACTCAAAAATGACATGATTGATGACAAAAAAAGAAGTGATTAACAAAATATTTGACAATATTAACAAAAATATCAACAAAATGAACAAAAAGCTGTTAAAGACAACATAAAAGACATAAAATATGAAAATGATGCAAAAGAGAAAAAAAACACTTTGTTACAGGTTTTATTATGCAATCTATTTGAATTAAATGTCATACAAAATACAACCCTGATTCCATAAAAGTTGGGACATAAATAAAATGTAAATTAAAAACAGAATTCACTGATTTGTAAATCTCATAAACTCATATTTTATTCCCAACAAAACATGAACAACATATCAGATGCTGAAACAGGCATTTTACCATTTCGTGAAAATGGACCCAGGCTGATATTGTGTGAAAGGGTTAACCCGGGTTAGCCGACCCCGCTTGGCAACTGACCTACCTCTTGACCTGTGGAAGGCAGCGACGCAGGTCGCAAATGGCTGTGGCGGGCAAGGTGGGACTTGTGGGACAAATAAATTGTACTGGTTAGGAATAAGGAACTGCAACGCAGTGATGCAACAGAGGCTTGAAGCAAACTCTGACCAAAAAGTGTGGACTTCTGGCAGGATTATGAGCTCTGAGAGCTACTCACTGTACGGAGAGGAGGAAATAACCAGGCAGATGACTGGGACGGTGAGGGCCAACATGGTGCCAGCATAATGCTGATGATCCATAAGGCATCCATTGGTCCCAAAACACATTACCAATAAACTGAAGACAAAAACAGTACACGAAGATCCACAACCACAACAAAAACAGGAGCAGTGTTGGGTGAATAGTCTGGCCGCACTACGATCTATGTCACAGGATTTTTGGACACACAGCGCTCCCAGCTCCATTGGACAGGTCAGAGAAGAAACACCATCGTCTAATATAACATGTTGTTGTCTGCCCCTGAAGATGACGTGTTGTCCTCCTGCCCGTTTTTAGCCCCTAATCTCATTAGTATACATCGACCCGGGTCCGTCCCGGGTCCTGTCTGAATTGCCATGACACAGGTCACACCTGGTTTGACTGGCTTGGTATGAATTGACTAAAGCAGGGTTCCGGGTCTGACCCCATTTGTTGGTCTGAAAGTGGTATTACAGAGAGGCAGAGTCTCTTGGATGCAAAAATGTGCAGAGGTTCACCAATCTGTGACAAACTGTGAAAAAATTATGGAACAACTTCAGACAAATGTCCCTCAATGTAAAATTGTGAAAACCCCACCATCTACAGTGGATAATATCATCAACAGATTCAGAGAATCAGCAGGAAGGCTGAAGGTCAGAACTGGATGCTCGTGATCTTCAGGCCCTCAGGCGGCACTGCATTAAACACAGACATGATTCTCTGCTGGAAATCACTGCATGGGCTTATTCACTTCCAGAAATCACTGTCTGTGAAAAGTTACACTAATAAATTAAAACCACAAATAACTGTCTGGCATGGTCAGTTTTAATCAAAGGACCAAAAATCTGTGTTTAAGTGGAATAAAATAATAAATTATCAATTATATATACACTAATATGAACTTTTTCATTGTTGGAACATTTTTAGCTCCAATAAAATACATGTATTGATTATTATGGATTCATGGCCAAGCTCTAAAGCTGATTGGAGTTTACTTACAACCAGCGTCAGAGAGGAAAACAAGGCCAAAATATCTAAAACATTTCACATTTTATTCTATTCAGCAAAGGTGTCTGACATTCCTGACAGGCTCAGACTGACTGTGAAATGTGTGATCATAGCTGAGGCTGAATATAACACAGTGAGACACAATGCCACCCACACACACCCAGTGTTACTAAATGCAGCCAGGCAAATGAGTTTCACAGCAGCTATTACATAAGCAGCGGCGCCTCGGTTTAACCGTGCCAGTCTCTGTGTATAATTCACTTCTACTCATCTTAGAAAATATATGACACGGCAGAGAAATGCAGACGTATTCAGACGTACTGTCCGTGCCGCCTGCTGTAAAAATGGAGAAAGAAGGAAGGGAATGGACTGGCGTGGAAAACATTTATTCAGCAAACGGAGCAGAAGCCAGGCCGACGTCTAATCTCTGGCTGTCTGAGTCTTCCTGCATTTCTGTCTCGATGTTCCACCACGCTTCTCATCGAGAGGCTTTACATAAATACCAGGCATCAGCTTCAGCTCAATGGGATCGCTGGAAAATAATGGAGCTCCAAGAGAAAAAGATGGGAAAGTGAGAGAGTCTGAGGAGTGAGACCTCTATTAATGGACTCTATAAATGTTGTACTTAAAAATTTCAGTTTTTAGTTTGTGTTGGAGTCTGTGTTGTTTGTAACTGTAAGTGCCTCCTGCTTTTCTAGGTCATGGGACCTTATTTAATTGAAATTATGATGCCCAATTGTTCAAATTTCAAATGTTGTTGATTAGTTTCTTCATTTTTAAAAGAATATTTACTTGATTTTTGTTCAATTTTTTGATTATTTTGGTTATATTGTTAATTATTTTTGTTCACTATGATTGTGTTCTTCATTGTTTCCATTTTGATCATTATTTCTGTCATTTAGTCATTTTGTTGAATATTTTCTTCATTTTTTTTTACTTTCTTCATGATTTTGTTAATTTTTGTTCACTTTGTTGAGTATTTCCTTCGTTTTCTGTTTACTTTATTGATTATTCTGTTCGTTTGAAATCGTTTTCTTGATGTTTGTTCAGATTTTTGTAGATTATTTTCTTAAATTTAGCTAATTTGCTAACATTTTCTATTCTGTTTTGTTCAGCTTTGGATTATTTTGTTGTTTTGCTTAGTATGTTTTTTTTTTTAATCGCTTATTCATTTTATTGATTTTTTTTCTTAGTTTGTGGTTCCTTTTATTGATTTTTTTCTGAATTTTTTTGTTCATATTATTGATTACTTCGTAAATTTGAAATAATTTTCATTACTTTCTTCATTTTATGTTTATTCTGTTGATTATTGTACAATTCAGCTAATTTCTTGATCATTCATATTCTTCTTATTCAGTTTTTGACTGTTGGTTCTGTTTTATTCAATTTTTAAAAAATATTCTGTTCATTTTGTTGCCTAATTTTCAAAATTTTGTATCTTTTTGCTTATTTTCTAGATAATTTCGCACAGTTCAGTTTTGTTCCCTTCACTTCAGTTTTTTTAAAACAACTTTGCTTTTTTTTGCTTTTTTGTTCATTTTCTTGTTTATTTTATATATTTTTCATTCATATTGAGAAAGTTTTGATACATTTTACATTAGGGACAAAGAAAAATGCTATGATATGCGGATTAATTCTCAGTAAATTTGGAGATGTTGTGTTTTGAGGTGTATGGTTCTTGCTACTTCTCTCTATTAGCTTGTTGTTAGCTTAGAAATACAGATAGTAGCTAATGCTAACTAATGGGTAACTCTTAGCGCTAAAGAGACACCACAACAAACTACTCAAACGCACACAAGCATGTTCTAATCTTACATATTAAACACGTAGAGGAAACGTTACTCACAGCACCAGGAAGTTATGAAATTGATCTGTAGCACGTGTGACACATATTTACCTCAGTTGTTATTTTCAGACAAGATGAGGTAACCTTCTTCTCCATTTCTGTCTACCTCACCCTCCACTCGTCATCGTCCTCACTCTTACTTTACGTCAACATTTACAACACCTGTCTGTTACAGCTGCGGTGTTTATAGAGTCAAACGTCAGTCCTTTTACTACTGCCAAAACCCAGTCTGGATAATTACAGTCTTGCCTTTTACAGCCATTCAAATGAAACCTCGACATAGTACGGTCAACCCAACTGCTACTACAGAAACTCCAGCTTAAAGTGGATGAACGGCCTCTAACCGCCTTGACTATAAACATATCTGCTGACACATAACTCCAGGGCCATAACAAACTTGATGAGAAACTACAATATGTGGCCCGAGGCACACAAGGAGTCATGTAATTATACGCGTGAGGAAGACAAAAGAGAAACAACAGCGGCCTGTGCTCTCGCAGTGCTCCGTCATCAAAAGAAAAACAAAGATCCGCTTTGAGTCTCAACTCCTTTGGATAAAAACAAGTTGCGGTGGGTTACACTTTTCTGTCTGCTCTGGTAGAAATATAGATGCTGTCTCATGCTCTTTCTTAACTTCTGTAAGTCAGTGTGTGTGGATACTAGACCGATTGAATAACACACTCTTCCACCTTGTCTTCGCTCCTCCAGGCCAACTGTCCAGAGACTGGAGCAGCTTTTCTCTGGCTGTAATTTCAAATCAACAGCCTACAGTCTGTAATGAGCAGATTATCCAGGGTCAAGATTAGAAAACCTGGTTTTACACCACAAAAACTCATCACCTCTCCTCAACAAATCTCAGCTTCAGGCCATCTCTACATCTGCTGACCATGGTTTCCACTTTGACTTAAGTTGTTTACTGTATTGCAATGGCTACAACTGTAACAACATAAGTAAGAAAAGTAGATTTACAGCAGTCCCTGAGAAACTACAGTCACGTAGTGTCTTGTCACTGGTCAGAATGAATAGTTTTGTTCAGATTTAAAAGTTGATTTGTTTAGGTTTGCGTAAAAGTACACAAACATGTCCAGGTACCAGTCCAACTCCAGTATGAAAAAACAGGACATATCGGTTTGATCAATTGATTTTTGGTTTAGGCGTTTTGCAATGACAGGAAAAGCACAACATACCACCACACACATTTAAATTTAAACTTTCTCATATTAAAGGCAGAAAATGTAAGATGTAGGAGGATTTAGAAGATATCACTGATGATTATTAACATTATGTATGTGGAATTGGCATCCACCGTCAAGTTGTACAAGTAAATCATCTGACACATAAAGCCAAAGCTCACAATATGAGTGCTCAGATCATCTATGTATAGATGCCTCATAGCCCCCTGTGGACCACCCTAACTAGACATATGTAATTAAGGATTTGTCTGAATGCTCCAAATTGTACATACCTGTACATATGGATTCGCAGGTGACTTGTGAGATGTGGACAGAATGGCTTGTCAATTTTGAAGAGAGAAGTAGAGGTCAGCTAGTATTGCATTGTTTTGGCATTTCCGGACACTATTTGCCTCTGAGCAGGTGCAGCAAGGTATAATGCACCAGTGTTGGGGAACTGGCTCTGCTTCAACTGAGCAAAACCTCTTGTTGGCCAGCAAAGATTTCAAATGTTAGAAATTCACCTAACCATCAGATGACCAGTTGGTCATCATTCTCTCTTGTAAACTGCACAGCAAACAACACAAACCAAAGCTGAAATTCAACTCAAAAATGAGTTATGAAGCTCAAAAACAGGCTTAAAATGCACAGTGCATGCCTCGTTTTAAGGTGCTTTACCATGAGCTACTATTTTCAAGTGTGGAATTATTATCCTCTTATCTATACAGTCCAGAATGGACAAAACATTTGTTTGAAGGAGGACCTTTCATGTTTTTTTTAACACAGTAGGG
>JAQQAE010006130.1:0-16960 GCA_029823295.1 Pseudamia nigra
CACTCACATTACTAAAATGATCCGCGCGAAAGGTGTGAAACGCGCCCAGGCGCGGAACGAACTGCCAGTGTGAGTACGCCCTTAGTCTGACCTGTCATCTAGGACCAATTTGCGTTGAGAGACCCTACCAAGGTACAATGCTTATTGAGTGGTGTTAAAAGAAAAGGAACACGGTGGTAAACATGACCCTGTCCCAGCTCTTCTGGAACATGTTACAGACATGAAATTCAAAGTGAGTAAATATTTGCAAGAAAACCTAAAAGTTTATCAGTTTGATCATCATATATCTCGTCTTTGTAGCATATAGGTTGAAAAGGATTTGAAAATCACCGTATCATATTTTATTTACAGTACATTTTTCACAATGTCCCAGCTTCATTGGAAGTGGGGTTTATAGAGCTAAGGTGCCAGTGCTCAAATATCACTGTCCTCTCCAGTGAATTCATCAGTCCTTGTGCCAATTCGATGACTTGTAACCAGCGTAACGGTGAATTACACTGCTGTGATAACGTAGTGATGGTTTGTTACTCAAGAAATATTACAATATACAGTGTATAACAAAGAACCAGTACAAAAGGAACTTGATACATCTTATACCTTCAGCTTTATAAATGCTTTGCTTCGTACTCTTTCTGCAGCTCCACCCCACATTTCTTGCAAAACACTGCACACAGTTTTTTCCATTACACTCCTGATTCAAAAATGAAAATACTTATGTACGATTAAATAAACAATGCCTTTGTGTGAAATACAAAACATAAAATAGGAGCTCAGGGAAAAATAAACACCTGAAAATGCTTAAATGCATACGTGTGCACATTTACAAAGATGCGAAAAGAATGACAGCTCACTCAAGGACATCGAAGTCCACAGACTCATTTGTTCTGAAATGATTGAACTGCTGTATTTACTGAAAGTGAAGAGATGAAGAGAAGTACCCACAGTACTACAAACATCAGAATTTTGTATACAATACACGGTCTTATTGATGCTTGAAAGAAATTCTCCCTCTGTGTATTATTATGTTGCTGGAGCAGGATTGTTGGGTTGTGATTGAGTTTCATTTTGAAGTAGACGTGAGGTGTTTGCGTTTGAGTTTCATCCGAATGAACCAAATTTAACAAGTATCTCAGATAATGCAAAAACTACATAAAAGCAGCACTGAAAAGGATGCACGGCAGCAGTATTTTGTATAAAGCATCAGTGTGCTGTTGCAATTTCACCGAGTTTTATTTCAACACGTACAGTATGTGATGTGTATCTTCAAGCGCTGCTTCTGTTTGGGCTGAGTGCAGTTCCATCCGTATTCTGACAAAGACAAAATTCAGGATACGCCTTTTCCCGGACGGATGAAAATGACTGATGTTCCCATTTAAAGTCAACGCTGCTGCTTTTTCACCGGTGTCAGACCCTCTGCTGTGTGAACTCAGTGTCATTCCTTCAAACACCTTCCTGAAGAAGCAGACCTTTTAGATATTTGTTCAAATCCCTGCCAATATCAGACTGCTTAAACGGACCAGAACTGTGAACTTTGCTTTGCAGCGGCTCGTTCTGAATTATAATTCACTGGGATTATAAAGGAACAATACTTTTACCTGCATCCAGGTCGTCATTGTAAATGAGAAGTGGTTCTCAATTGACTCACCTGGATAAATAAAGGTTTAATAAATAATATTAATAAATAATACTGTTCCTGTTCACTCTACCTGACCTGACATAGTGGAAAATGTGTTTTTCTGACATCACAGTGATGTTGAAACAGCACAAACATCGCTATAAAAATGAACAAAAAGAACAACTATGTAACAAAAATGATAAATTCATCTTGAAAATATAAAAAAATAACAAAATATTTGATTAAATGAATGAAAAGAAAAAACATCAGCAAAATGAACAGAAGAGGCCAAACTAATGTGCAAATTTAACAAGAGTGAACAAAATAATGCACAAAATGAACAAAGATTTACCAAAGCTGAGCAAAGTAATCTGAAAAATGTACAAAGCGAACAAAAAAGACAAAATATTATTGTAAATGTACAACAGTGAGCAACAAAATGAACAAAAATTAAAAAAAACCCTGAAAATGTAGATAAATGAGCAAAATATTGGATCAAATGAACAAAACTGAACAAAATAAACAACCAAATTGAGCCACAATAAGTAACATGATCCACAACATCAACAAAAATTAACACAATGTATAAAAGAATGAGTAAAATATGCTATATTGACAAATGAATAAACAATTACAGGAAGCAAGTGAGTAAAGTAGTATATAAAATTAACAATAAACAACCAAAAACTTACCATAATAATTAAAACAATCCAGAAGTTAAACACAAGCAGACAAAAAAATTTAAAACAATAGCAAAAGACTCATCTAAATGATCAGTAAAATTTACAAAACAAAACAAAAACCAACAGAATAACAAACAATGAACACAAATGATCAAAATGCTCAAGGCCATATACTGAAGAATGAGGAGCTATGGCAAGGGTGTGCAACCTGCGGCTCCAGGGCCCCGTGTGGCTCTGTAGCCCCTCCCCAGGGGCTCCTGTGGCTTTGACCCATGGGGAGGAAGAAACATTATGATGAATCAAAAATGAGCACATAAGCACAAAATCAACAAAAAGAAGCAAAATGAACTACATAACTGACTAAAATGAAGAAAAAGCTGATGCAAATGATCTACAAAATGAACTAAATCATCCAGAGAACAAACACGATTAAACGATGAACAAAAACGAGAGAAAGAAAGATTTAGACACATCTGAGTAAAATAGTGAATCAAAATTCAAATGGATAAAAAAAAACCCAAAATGTTGAAGAAAATCAACAAAATAATCCCTATAATGAATAGGAAATTAACAAAAAAAATAGACAAAAATAGTGAGCGAAAAAATTCACAAAAATAACCAGGGAAATGAACCAAATTCACAAAATTGAATGAAATTTTAAAAAAAAGAACAGAAATGAAGAAAAACTGAAGCAAATAAGACGCAAAATGAGCAACACAGAGGAAAAACGGACAAAATCAAGCAAAAATAATTAAGAAAATGTCGAGAAAACAAACAAAATGAATGAGGAATTGGATATAAATGACTAAAACAATGAACACAGAAGAATGAAATGGTAACAGATGGACAGAAGAAAAGGACGCGTCATATTTCACGTGGTACATAAAGCGTTTGAATATTCTCCACGGCTCCAGACACTTATTTATTTCTTTATTTCTTTATTTGACTGGCTCTTCAGACGGTAGGGATCGCAGACCCCTGAACTACGGATGTGTCGTGTAAAATCTTGTAGTCACGGTGTCACTCTGCATTCCGGCAGTGAATTGATATGATGGTGATTATTTATCTCCACCGCGGTGAACGGCGTGGTGTGCACGGATGGAACGCCGCGTGCTGGTTGGACTCACTGTGGTTTTCTCCAGACAGTGCAGTAGGTGGTGGTGTTGACTCTCTAACAGTGAGGTGGATTTAATGAGCTTCTGTTCATCCTCCTCTGTACCCTGAACACAACACACACACACACACACATATTAGTATCAATCTGTATTATTAAAATGTTATACAGTACTGTGCAGAAGTCTTAGACCACTATGGGATTGTTGTTGTTGGTTATGACCTTCATACAGGAAATACACTCTAGAACAGTCCAGTTTATGACAGTTTTTTAAATTGAAATTTATGCAGTTTAATGTCTCATTCAAGGTGTGTGTTTTTCTTCTGGTGACTGGACTGGTTTTTTTGGACTGAAGACATTTCGCTACCCATCCAGGAAGCTTCTTCAGGTTTAACTGGTCTAATGCTGAAGTCCAGAATTTATACTCTGTGACTCAGGACTCTTTCATCCTAAAAGGTGTTATTTTAACCTGGGCCAGGGTCACGACCAAGGGGCAACGACCGTTCAGTAAAGTAAATGCGGAAGTAACTTCAAGTTGTAATACCACCGCTTGGCCACTGGGGAACCAAGTGTCCAGCTTCAAGAAGCTTTTTTTTTCCCCATAGATACTGTACATGTAATTCTATCTAAAAATACTAAGTGAATACATTTTTTTCATGGGTCATTATGGCCTCAAACGTTTTGTTTTGATATGATAAGATAGGACTTTACTTATCCCACACTGTGGAAATTCCTTTGTAACAGCAGCATACAGTGTTGACACAGAGGATAAATAATAGAGCACATGTACAAGTGCAAGTTAATTATACCCCATCTACACACCCAGAGAATAAGAAATAAGGGGCATCAAGGAAGAAAAGTATTGCACTCAGACTGGGTTGTGTACAAATTGAACTGGATAATTTTCACAAATGGGATTATTTACACAATGCAATGGTTAAAGTGCAGAGAATAATGGGCCTATATTTAAAATTTAAAATTGCACAGCACAACTGAGGAGAAGTAGAGTGTCATATAAATAAGAATGAGTGTGTGGGTGTTTTTATGAGTGTGGAGTGTATATTGTCCATATGATCACTGTGTGTAGTTGTACAGTCTGATGGCTGTGTGGAGGAAAGCCCTGCGGTAACACTCCTTCCTGCACTGTAGATGTAACAGTCTGCAGCTGAAGGAGCTGCTCAGCTCCTCCATGGTTTGGTGCAGTGGGTGGGAGGTGTTGTCTATGATGGTTGTCAGCATGGCTAACATCCTTCTGTCCGCCATCTCCTCGACGGAGTCCAGTGGGCCCTTTAATAAGTAACACGTTGGTCCATCTTTAACTTTTTGCTCCATTATTAACATACTACTGCAAATAATCCAACAAATCACTGCCGTGCTGGGGTTTGATTGACATAGTTATACATGACATACACCCGACTGCAGCTGTGGGTAAGTGTTTATACTAACAGCATGTAATTTGACTTTGACTCTGTGTGCTGAAGTTTTACCGCGTCAGTAAGCTAGCAGCTAATGATAGCTTTCCATGAGTCATAAGCCTCGCTGCCGTTCGTCCAAATATGGTTCCATCCTGTTTTTGGCTCCAATATGTCGTGAAGTGACAACCTGACTGACCTTAAAACAACCCATCAGAAACTAACGGGTCGCTTTGTCCTGTCATATATACAGACTATGGTCATTACAGACACGAAGACCTTAGGATGAAAGGGTCCTGAGTCACAGAGTATAAATTCTGGGTTTCCACATTAGACCAATTTCAAAAATTTTCCCATAAAAGAGGAGGAAAGGGAAGAGGGGACAGAAAAGGGAGAGAAAAACAGAAGGAAGGTTAAAAAAAGACAAAAAGGGAGGAAAGAAAAGGAAAGAGAAAGGGAAAAGGGGAAAAAAAGGATAAAAAATTATATGGTGATTGTGACTCGACTGACTTGATTAACCAGGTGCTGCCAAACCAGTTAGAACTGAAGAAGCTTCGTGGATACGTAGCGAAACGTCTTCTATTCAAATTTCCAGTCCAGTTGCCAGAAGAAAACCACACGCCTTTGGATAGTATGACCTGGATGATGAGAACCTTCACAGATTTAATGTCTCATTGTACTCTGAAAAAAAAAGCATCAAAAAATAATCTTTATTCCAATGTCAGATGCAGAACCAGGAAAATGTAAAAATATGAGGCGTGAAACACTGCTCAGGATTTACTTACTGCAAGATTTATCACTTAATTTCTTTATTTTTGTTGATTTAGTTGATTATTATGACCGTTTTTGCTCATTTCTACTTTATTTTGTTGACTTTCTTCAATTTTGTTGCTTATCTTTTTCGTAACCAGCAATAATTTAAAGTTAGTACAGTGTTGCCCCGCATTACAAGGTTAATCTGTTCCGGGTTCAAGCTTGTGAAGTGAAAAACTCATGAGCCAGGACCAGTTTTCCCATAAGAATACATGTAAAACCAATTAATCTGTTCCAACACCCAAGAAAACTCCCATACAATTCATATTATTTTTCTTTTCTGATTTTTATTCACTGGTTTTGGCCTGTTTCGTCACACTTTCATCATCATCAGCATCATCACTTTCAGTAGGCGATGATCTTTTGCTAAAATAGCAAATCCAAAGAGGTTTGCCTCTGCCTACTCCTTAAAATGTTACAAAAATTGGTGACACACATGTCATTCACTTGGTCTAATACACAGCTAGTGTGCACTTTGTGTTTTTATTTTTTCATCTCACACACACACCTGAGGTGATATAAGGGGAGGTGACGTGGGTCATGGTGGGGCAGACGCCGTGTGGTGGTCAGCGCCTTGGATCACACTGCATCGGAAAGGATATTAATACCTTTTATTCTTCCAATGGATGTATCTGGACTGAGCGTGGAGACACATCTGGAGACGCGACCGGACACTAAGTGGGATCATGTGGTGAGGGATTTGTCCTGCACGTCTGGGTTAAGTGTTCCATGGCTGTGCAACCCGTCTTAAGTTGAGTGGAATTTGTGGTTTTGTTTTGAATTCATATTGCAAATATAAGCTCATTTTGACAGAGTATCTGTTTTGATTTTGTTAACTTGGTATTGTTTGTTATTGCTATGGTATTTTTGGGGATGGGAAAAATTGAGTTTTCATTTACTCTTTGGTGAGATTTTTAATGAATATTTAAAGATACACCGCAAAAAAGGACAGATCCGCCCGTGTCCTTTCACCTGCACTGAGATCATAATACGGGTTTTCTTCTCACCACTAGCATCCTACGTAGGCCCCATGATGAAAAAACACAACACAAAGCACTATTTCAGGTGAAAAACGGCAAAAAAGAAAAGATTTACATGCAACCCATGTTTTTGCTCATGAGCTGGTAGAAAATTTTGCCGGATGTCTTCCTCGTAACTCGAAAAATTTGTGTGCCGAAGCACTCGTAACCCAGGGTAACACTGTATACATAATGAAGACATCAGCTTAGTAACAGAATTCAAAGGGTTTTTTAAACTGTGTATCTATATTACACATGTATTAACGTGTGTTGTTTTTTAGACTGTTCCTTTTCTCTTCCTTCTTCTGTTTCTTTGCTGAAAAGACGAGAGCTGCGAATTAGCTTAATGCTATATACTCTTTGTGCAACACATCAGATTTTTTTTCTATGTTTCTTTCACTGACAAATACATTAATGAGATATTGTAGCCTATGTGTTGAATTTATATTTATTATTGGCATAATTTGATGATTTTATTATTTGTCATAGCTTACTTATTGAATTCCTATTTGTAAGTGTCAAACCTAATTTTTACTATTGTTGTTTATTGTTTATTGGTTTGTGTGATTCTCACACAACAATTTGCCCCTCAGGGATAATAAAAATAATTGATAGATATGTTCATTTTACTCCCACTCGCTGACTTGTGGCCAACCGTAACTGAGTCAAAGTGCAGTTGTTTTCATCACAAATGTGACTGAGTGAAAGGAAAAAGTATTCTTCAAAATCTACTCTCAGAAATACATTGTTCTCACAACAACTACTCAAGTACTGTAAATGAACATTTCAGCAAAATCAAATGCAAAGAACTGACGCTCTTTGCATGTCAAATGTTTTGAACTGTTGGTGGCAGTAAACACGTCGTCTAGGTTTCATTCTGCACATGTCACGATTTTTTTTTCTGCTTCTTCCCACAAGAATTTACGTCTCATGAAATATGGATTTTACCCGTTGAAGACATTTAGTTCTGATTTTTACCTGTTTATACAGTGCACATATTGTGTGAATTTCTATTTAAAGTCTGACTAACAACAGAACGCTAAATCCCAGCCCCTGGGCAAGTGAGGTACTCCCAGAATCCCCTGCTCCACAACAAAAAGCAAAAAACACTGCAATAATCACGTGCAAACATAGTCATATAGTGGCAAGCAAAGATTCGGGCACCCTTGGTCCAAGTTTCTGTGAATGTGACCAGTTAAACAAGTGGAAGATGAAATAATCTCCAAAAGGCATAACTTTTTTTTTTTTTTAAGTCTTTTGCAATATTTTAAGCAATATCAGTGAATTTTCTTGTTTTCTAAAACGTTAGAGTGGAGGACAAGGTAAGGTCTGGAAGAACAAGTAAAAAATATCAGCGAGAACAGCTTGTAGGATTAATAGAAAAGCAAGTCAGAGCCACCGTTTGACTGCAGAAGTCGTCCAGGGAGATTCTACAGACTGTGGAGTTATCGTTCACTATTCACCTGTTCAGTGACTCCTGCACAAATATGGCCGTGATGCAAGAGTCATCGGATGAAACCTCCTGCGTCCTAACAATAGTCTGCATATTTAACTGGACAAAGTGACCGTGACGTCATCCATTAGTTTCTGAAGGATCGTTTTAAGGCCAATCAGGTTGTCACTTCCTGGACGACATATTGGAGCCAAAAACGGGATGTAACCATAGTTGGACAAACAGCAGCAGGGCTTATGAAGCGTTCATGCCAGGGGACTCATGGGAAGCTAATACTGTATTAGCCACTAATTTACTGATGTGGTAAAACTTCACGCAGTGTCAAACAAAGTCATATGACATGTTGTTAGTTTAAACACTTACCCACAGCTGCAGTCGAGTGTACTGTATGTCATGTATAACTATGAACATACTGAATAAATAGAAGATACAAAGGTCCGAATCGGTCCAACTTCACTAGTGAGCCGTTACTTTCGTGACATGTCAATCAAACCCCAGCACGGCAGTGATTTGTTGGTTTATTTGCTGTAATATCTTAATAATGAAGCAAAAAGTTAAAGATGGATCATCACGTTACTTATTAGAGGATCCAAATAAAACCTTTGAGACCACAAGGAAAAACAGCTATTGGCTTTGAATTTTCAGATAGAATCACATGTATCTATGGGAAAAAAGCTTATTGGAGCCGGACGATCGGTTCCCCAGTGGCCAAACGGTGGAATTACAACTAAAAGATACTTTGCATCGACCTCAATGAACAGCCCCGGTCGTTGTGCCTTGGTCCACACCACAAAATTCAGCATCTGAATTCTGAATGTTACACTGATGTTACTTAAAATGTTGCAAAAGAGTGTTTCATGTTTAACCTTATGCCATTTGAAAATCGTTTCATCTTCCACTCGCTTCACAGTTCACTTTGACCAGGGGTGCCCAAACTTTTGCATGCCACCGTACATAGTCATGAATATGGTCATACGTATCGAAATAAACAAGAGACACTCTACAAACACATATAAGTCATATTTACACACATCAAACACAACTCCACCACCAACATCAAATATTAGTCATGAAAAAGAGGCTAGGACTTGACATGAACATTTTCAGACTCAAATCTCATTTCATAAGTCCCAAAGTATGAAAATGGCACAAAAGATGGAAAAAGCAAAATATGACAGAAGATGCAGGAAAGACGCAAGATGAAATTACACACAGTGAGTCTCGAGCAAAGCAACTTACCGGTACAGTATAATCATCTTTTTTCAGGATGACACTTTTCAAATCAGGTGATACTGACAATTAACTTTTTATCAAAATAAGTCTGAGCTCAGAAAATTGGAGAAACTGGGCAGATATTTGTGTTGTATTACTTGTTTTGAGTAAAATAGTGGTTGAAAATGGTCCAAATTACTTAAGTGAAATACAGTATAATGATAATTACAGTATGCTTTAGTCACCACTTTGATTATGTAGAAAAACAAAATTATGAATCAACCACAGAATTTCCTGTGAATAACTGTACTGCCCTACTGTTTGGTTTATTTGACACATTTTTCTTGTTTTATTACATCTAATTTGGTTCATTTATTTGAAACTTTTTTTGGTTCCTTCTTTGTATCTTCTTGTTTTGCTCATTTTCCTTAGATTTGTTCCTTGTTCTTCTTTTCCAAGTATCCAATTTAGTTAATGTTCTTGATTAATTGGTTCATTTTTATATTTTTCTTCCTATTTTGTTTATTTTTACTCAGCTTTCTTTTTTTGGGTCCTATTTGGTGAATTTTCTTGATTGGTTTGTTTAATTTTTGCTCATTTCTCCTCTGATTTGATTCACTTTTAATTATTTTCTTCCTATTTCCTATGCATTTGCCATCTTATACTGCTCCATTTTCTTGATAATTTTGTTGATTTTAAGTCAACATACTCACTGTCATTTGTTAAATTAATTAATTTTGTTAAAAACTACTATAACCCCTCCTTGAATCACCACCTTATCATGGTGGAGGGGTTTGCGTGCCTGAGTGATCCTAGGAACTATGTTGTCGGGGGTAATTCGTCCGTGGTAGTGTCTCCCAAGACAAAGTGGTCCTCGGTGACAGGTCAGACTAAGAGTGATTTTGAAGACCCTTGTGACTATGTCTTCCTGTGGACCCACCACTTGCAGGAAGGGTTGTAAAGGTCCGGTGCTGTGTGGTTTGGGTGGCAGCTGAAGGTGGGGCCTAGGTGGTCCAATCCCTGGTTGCCAAACCTAGCTCCAACTGGGAGGAGACCCTGGAGCAGACCCAGGACCCGCTGGAGGGACTATGTCTCTCAGCTGGCCTGGGGGACCTCCATGAGGAGCAGGAGGAGGTGGCTGGGGAGAGGGAAGTCTACTGCCCCCATGACCCTGACCAGAATAAGCAGAAAATGATGGATGGGTGGATAAAAAATATTACTCATCTCGTTACTGCGTGAAAGGGAAAATATGAAATACAATGTGAAAGATGCATCATGATGCAAAATCATGAAAATGACGTGCAGTAAAAGACAAACGAACAACAAATGCCTTAGAAGATGCAGAACACGTCAGATGCATATACTGAGTCTGTATCTAAAATGTCTCCGATTTTCACCAAAGTGCCTCAAAACAAACTTTGTCACCCACTCTGGAAAAGCCTATTTTTAATCCTTCATTACTAGCAGGTAGCATCCCGCCCTGCTGTTTGCTTTAAATACTTGTAATTTACCAGCTGATTAGTTACATAATATACTGGTGTGAATGACTGAGTCTTGGATCACTCAGAACAGGGCCCTTGTTTCGATTCTATTTTCCTCTGTTCCCTGTTCTTAAACACTGTGTTTTACTGCGGCTCCTCTTAGTAAGTCATTATCTCCAAACAGGCGCCACGGAGAGTCACTGGCTCCAAGCAACTTAATAATTACTGATGCATCAGAAAAACACAAAAAAAGAGTTGGGGAAAAGCAAGAAGAGAAACTTATAGAGGCAGTATTTGGTGTTTCTCCAAACGGGACTTGGTTGGTTTCAAAGCTCGAGCTCCAGTATAGCTTTTTCTCTAAGTAATGACAATTGCCAAATAACATGAAAACAAATTAATTCTCTCCCCACAGCGCACACTGTTCCTCAAAGGATTTGGGTGGGAGGCGATTCAGCCCAAGGACTCTGTCTCATTCAGATTCGAAGCACGACAACAAAGCAGGGATGATGTGGGCAGGAGAAGACTTCTGCTGCTGATGGCTCCTGGTTTGATTTGTGTTCTGAGAAAGAGGCTCTTAAAAAACACTGAGCTGTGAGCTGGGTTTGACAAGGGAACGTAGGTACAGACTGGAGTCGGGTGATGAACACAAAATGAACAAGAATGAGCCAAATAATCCACAGCGTGGGCAAAAATAAACCAAAAATAATCAAGGAAATGAAAATATTAACAAGGTTGAACAAAACAATGCCATAAATGAGCAAAATAATTCCAAAACATGATTATATGCTATTGAAAATGTCAATAAATGAGCAAAATATATGATCAACTGAACAAAATAATTCACGAAATGCATAAAAATGAACAACATAATAACAGTGGGCAAAATAATGCCAACCGCAATATCAAAAATATCGATAAATAAGCACAATATGTGAGAAAATGAACAAAAAAACTATAAAAATTGACAAAATTACCAAGAATGAAGAAAATATTCCACAGAATTAACAAAACAATTTGCAATATAATCCCAAAGCAGAACAAAACTGAACAAATAATCATAAAAATGTGGCAAGTGAGCAAAATGTGTGATCAGCTGAACAAAAGAAGCAACCAAGTAAACAAAATAAAAGAGAATATAATAACCCAGAAAATTGACAAAAATGAACAAAATAATGACAGAAATAAACCAAATAATCCGGAGAATGAAAAAAAAATGAGAAAAACTTGAAAATGTAGATAAATAAGAAAAACATTTGAGCGCCTAAACAAAAAATTCAACAAAATGAAGAAAACATTGGAGGAAATGAACAAAAGAGCCTAGAATAATCGACGAAATGAAGACGGATGAACAATAATAAGTGACAGAGGAAAACAGTTCTATTTGTAAATCTACATATGCACACATGCAGCTCCTTTTTCAGCCAAAACAACCAAATATGAGCCAAATTTTTCCTGATTTTGTGCAGCATTAACCACAATAAATCTGAATCTATGACAGTTTCTGCCCAATTCATTATGGAATGCAACTTGTTACTGCAAGTTGTGCAAACCATCTGCTGTTCTATGCATAAGTCAACAAAATCAGACCATTATGGCCATTTTTAAAGGCTGCAGTCAGCCTTCTGGTCACACAATGAGCTGAACTTCTACATTTTGGACAAACTACTACAACATGTACCAGTAAAAAATTGTTTTCACTGTACAAATGCAGATATTTTTAAGACGATTTGCTTTTAAAATATGACAATCTATGAGTCAATCTTTGCAATTTGTGGGCAGTTAATGAATAGAAACTCATTCCTATTTCGCAGATATGAATCTACAAACCTTTCAAGTCATTCAAAGTCCCATAGCTTAACATTTGAATTTGTCGACATGCTTATATGTGTCAATTAAATTCTTGTTGATAATATCAAGGGTGTTGATTTGATATTGTACAGTGTTACCCTGGGTTACAAGATCAATCCGTTCTAGGATCAAGCTCATGAAGCAAAAAACTCATGAGCTAGGCCCGGTTTTCCCATAAGAATACATGTAAAACCAATTAATCCGTTCCAAGACCCGGGAAAACTCCCATACAATTTATATTCTTTTTCTTTTCTGATTTTTATTCACTAGGTTTTGGCCTGTTTCATTACACTTTCATCATCATCAGCATCATCACTTTCAGTAGACAATGATCTTTAGCTAAAATAGCGAATCCAAAGAGATTTTGCCTCTGCCTACTCCTTAAAGTGTTACGAAAATGGGCGACGCAAATGTCATTCACTTGGTTGAGTACATGACCAGTGTGCACTTTCTCGGGGTGTTTTTATTTTTTCATCTCACACACACACCTGAGGTGATACAGTATAAGGGGAGGTGACGTGGGTCATGGAGGGGAAGTCCTGGGCAGCAGACGACGTTTCGTAGTCAACATGCGTGTCTGTGGACTCCCCGGGACTAAATTATAGAAAAGGCCTGAACTTTGGGTTGGGTGGACTGTTGTGGGGCTCTTGAATCGGAACTGTTGGGGGAAAAGATGGGACTGGGAATGAAAGCTCACACCGAGCTGAATCCAGCAGTATACAACTTATGTATATAACTTCTGTATATAACTTATGCGTATGACTTTCAAAACTGCACAACAAGCAGACAAAAAATACAAAAAAATCACAGCAACCCGGCGATAACAAAGTTCATCTTACCTGTGATGTTTCTCATCAAAAGTCGCTCCAATGTGAATAAAACTCCATATTTTGGTAAATCTGTTTGATATACAGTATTTCCAACAACTATAACTTTCTCGACCGTTCGGGTCATAACACCGTGATGAATGCGAACAGAGTGTGTTTTCATCTGTGAAGTGAACAGTCCATTTCTTCAAAAGATCGGGGTCTGTAGGAAATCTAAATAAACTAAAACGTCCTCGCAAGTGTTCGAACTCGTCAGCCACACAATGATCGGGCATGACTGGCATTTCCCCCACTTCCAGTCAAAATACGGACACCGACTACCAAACACCGCAGAAATAGCTGGCAGCTGACGAAACAGTCTGTCAGTGATGTCATATCCGGTTGACCTCGTTTTCTGGAAGCAATCACACTTTTCCTGGTGCTTAATTCAAAATTAATAAATTCCTGGTTTGTGAGTTGGCATTTGATCAATCACCATATGTGGTTCAAATGCTTTTGATGTGATGTAAACAAGGACAAAAATGTATTTTTCGTGTCATATGCACTTTAATTCTGGTGCTTTTATTTCAAATGTTGCAGATGATACAACTCCAGCCAGACAAATAGAGCTGGGGATAATTCTAGCTAGCTTGAGTATGATTGACTATATGTTACGATGCAGTTCCGTAGGCTAGGTTACAGCTAAAGGGAAAATACATACACACACACATATCGGAGCAGGTGGGCGTGGTTTGTGAACTCATTTATCAGTGTGATGTGGTTCAGCTGTGTGGAGCGGAGTTAATGAAGACGTGTGTGAGTGCGGGAGCTCAGGAAAAAGGAGAAAGTCAAGGAAAAATGACAAAAGCACACAGGAGAATGGTTTGAGATCAGCTTGTGACCACAGCTCAGACACAGACTCAGAATTGAAGACACGAAGAGATTAACACGCCTGCCGCTCATTTCAGGAGGCAGAGCTGAAAGAACCGAGCCATTTACCTATGAAACCAAGCATCAAACCTTTTAAAACTCTGAACTACACCACACATAGCGGCCCCCAGCGCTAAGGTGATCGTGACCGAGTCATCAGACGTACAAGGCGGACCGGCCAGAGACAGAGGCCGTCGACCGGAACTCATCGCATTCCAGACCCAGATGCGTGATCAGTGAGTGTTGCAAACCTACACCTGCCTCCTCTGAGCAGGATAGGGCGACATGGTGGTGCAGTTGGTAGCACTAGTGCCCCACAGCTAGTAGGTCCTCTCCTGGTACTCTGGCTTCCTCCCGCAACCAAAAACAGGTACTAGGTGAATTGGCTACTCTAAATTGTCCATAGTTGCGATTGTCTGTCTGTATAGTCATGAAGTCTCAGCCTCAAATTGTGAAGCGCCTAGAGATAATCGACAATTATGATTGGCACTATACAAATAAAATTGAAATTGAATTGCAATAGGGCAAAACCCCTCACTCAGGGCTAGCATAAAACATAACTCAAGTCTTGAACATACTGTACACGCAGGTGAGGGTTTAGTTACGGGGGTCCTTCGGGGTAGCTTAGCTGACAGATACGGCCTGAGTGTCTGTGAATGGAATCATAGCATTCATAAGCTAACCAAGAGGTGAACTCGTAACAATAACTGGTGATATTTAGTCTAATACATGTGGTCAGGACTAAGGTCTTCAGGTAGACTTTTTTGTTTTATATCCACATACTATAGATCTGATCTCATTTCTTTGACAGGTGTTTATTTCTTTTTGTCAAATTGAGTCAAGCTCTTCTGTGTTAAAGTCATATTTGTGACAATTTAAAGCTCCAAGTTTACTGATTGATTTTTTACTTTGTACTTTGAAATTGTACAGCTGGTAATTGAACATTTATATTGATTGAGTCATGTGCAATATTACAATCTTACCCTCATGTTTACATCATGTGCATGTGTGTGTTTCATGTACCTGAACTAACCAGGCTGGTGTGCACTTTAAAGAGAAACCCAGACTTCATAGTGACAGTGAAGTAAACAGGTGAACAAAGGAGACGGTAGGATTGTTGGGAATTATGCTCGAAAAATGACAGAATTATTCATCAATCACGCTGTGTGATAAAGAGCATACAAGAAGCCCCCAGGGGGAAAAAGGGACCATCAGTGGACTTTTAATCCAACTATAGGCGATGGTGGAACCGGCTATTTTGTTATACACCCCCACTGAATTCCAAGGCAGACCCACGCAGAGCAGCTGACTGACAGACAGCAGTGACACCACTGTAATTTGAGGCACCAGGACTCTGGCAGCCTTGTCATGCAGAGGGATGGGGGATGCTTGGCACTCACAGATGGCATTTATATGATAATTCTAACCACTTGCAGTCACCCGTGAGCTTTCACACTGGACTCGATTAGATCCAAATGGATTTCAGTAACCATCTGCAGGGAGCGGAGTATGTCACTGAAAGCCAGACTGATAGACTGGAGGGGACGGATATAGGCAATTTGTTTGCGTATTACCAAACACATTTTTCCTTGCTTGGTGACAAGTTAAAAATGACCAAGGAAAAAGGAGGGAGGATTGTTAAATTGATGTTTACTGTAAAAATTGAGTTATGCTTTTAAGTGTATATATAGAGAAGATGTACACTACCAGTCAAAAGCATCAACACATCTTCTCTTTCAGTGCTTTTCCTTTATTTTTTTTTATATCATTTTCAGCATTGTACATAAAGACATCCAAACTGAAAGAACATGTATGGAATTATGTAATTCATAAAGAAGGGTAAAACATTCAACTTTGACAGGAACTTTGCACACTCCGCTCATCATTTATAATAACACAACCAAGAAATAATTTTCTTAGGCCAACTTTTCATCATATTTAATGAGTTGGTAAGGTAAGCCTCCGTGGGCTGTCAAATATGCTCAGTCCTGGCCCAATATGGCCAAATTGTAGTAGCACCATTTGGCTACTACACCGATCAGCCATAACATCATGACCACATACCGGTGAAGTGGTCATAAACCAAATAAAATGAACATGTTCACTGACAAAATTATACAAAATCAACAAAATAATTAACAAAATGATCACATTTATGAAAATAACTGAGTAAATAAAGAAAAATGAACAAGATAAACAAAATTGGAGAAAGTAGAAAAAGAAGAAATGAGCAAAATAGTCAAAATAATTAACTAAATCAACAAAAATGAAGAAATTAAGTGATAAATCTTGCAATAAGCTATTCCTGATTAGGCTGCCTCAATATATTTTTACTAGGGCTGTCAAATGATTAAAATTTTTAACCTGATTAATCTCGGGGAATTAATGTTGATTAATCACGATTAATACCCATTTGTTGTTTTTCATTTTGTGGGAGTAAAAATACTCATGATAGAAGGTGATATAGACACTCGACTAAAATTACTTATTTTAAATTAAAATGTATATTTTTTTCTGATTTAAACTTGTGTAACTAAAGGAAATTCCACCTGCTTTGTAGAACTTAACAGAACC
>JAQQAE010006131.1:0-16960 GCA_029823295.1 Pseudamia nigra
CAGAGGATAGGGTGAGATGGAGGCAGATGATTTGCTGTGGCGACCCCTGAAGGGAACAGCCCAAAGGAAAAGAAGAAAATTTGACCCATCCCCTCTACCCCCCTCTGGTTATAGGTAACCACACATTGCACTTTTTAGACTCATGGGTGTCATCATATTCAGTGTCAATATTTGTAAACTTGGAAAAAGGAGATTTTTTTTTTCACAACATCCTGATTCTGTTGCAGAGATGTTTTACACTGTGGATTGACTTTTACTTTCCTCGACCTATTCTGACTTTTGAATATGAGCAGTTTTTGTTTGATCTTTATTTCAGTCAGTGATGTTATTTCTTTACTGTTACCTTTATTTCCAGCCTTCACTGCTACTTAAATAACCCTCATTTACATTTTCATTGACCAGCACCAAACCCACAGTGGAGGAGATCCGGCTCTGGTCTCAGTCCTTCGACAAGCTCATGAGAAATCCGGCGGGTCGGAACGTTTTTCGGGAGTTCCTCCGAACGGAGTACAGCGAGGAGAACATGTTGTTCTGGCTCGCCTGCGAAGAGCTCAAAAAGGAACTTAATAAAGGCGCCATCGAAGAGAAAGCGCGCTCCATTTACGAGGACTACATCTCCATTTTGTCGCCAAAAGAGGTAGGATGCGGTGCTGACTGTAATGTATGTAAATGATCACACGTGTACAGGGACTTCAAATTTAGAATACAAAGAATGAAAAAATAATGAAAATTAAAAAAAAAAAATTTCAGTCACAAAAATGAACAAAAATATCCACAAAAGGAGCACAACAATGAAGATTGTGGACAAAAATGAACCAAATAATTACAATAATGAATAAAATACCAACAAAATCACCAGGGATTTGAAAAAAATGAAAAAATAAGCCCGAAAAATCCACAAAAAAACAATATATGGAGCTGCATAAAAATAACCAAAATACAGTAGTAAAACATAGTAAATAGTAAAAAAAAAAAACAGTTAACAAAATCCACCAACATTATCAAAATAATCACCAATATGCCCAAAAATGAGAAAATACACATAACATGAACAAAGTGGTCATGATAGTAAAAAAAAATTGAACAACATAATACAAAATAACAGAAGTGAACAATATAATCATGAAAACGAACCAAATATCTTTAACATGATCAAAATAATCAAGTGAACAAGTGTGTGAACAAAATATTCCCGAAAATCAACAAGTAAATCTTGCAAGTGAGCCAAATAATTAAGAAAAAGAACAAAAGCTGATGAAAATAAACACAAAAATGAGCAAAAAAAATGTACAAAATGAATCAGAAAACTAACAGCAAAATACAGAATAACTGAACCGAACAATAGAATCATGAAAATGAGCAAAATATCATTTAAGTGAGCAAAACATGACAATGAACATGTATGTGAACAGAATAATCCAGAGAATAAACAAAAAATGAAAAATATACCTGCATATGAACAAATTAATAACCAAAGTATACAAAATTGCAAAAAACCACAAAATGAGCAAAAAATTAACAAAATACTCAAGAAAATGAACCAAAAATTCAACAAAATAACAGAACTGAACAATATAATCATGAAAATCAAGATAATATCAACAAATTGAGCAAAAAAAGTCCAGCCATTGAGCCAGTATGTGAACACAATGATCCAGAAAATCAACAAAAATGAACAAAATACTTGAAAATTAACCAAATTATCAAGAAAATAAACAGAAGGCAAAGAAAATAATCAAGAAAGTGAAAAAAATGACCCACACAGAACAAGTGTATGGTGTCTGTTCCAGCTCTGAATTACCAGCAGAAGCTTAAAACAAGAAAACACAGTACATACTTCTAGAAATTGTTTTTTTTTCCCCCGTATGAAACAATTTACAATATTCACATGAAGAAAACCAGTTTGAAACAGTCACTACAATAAATCAGTGACATAATCAATGCGTAAGTATCTGTTGCCTGTTTAGCTCAGCTCGAAAGGGCTCAATTATGGTCCTTTTTTGTGTGAATGTGTCCTTTTTTGTGTGAATGCATCCTCGTGCTGTCTGAGAGCAGCTGAATCAATGACTGTTTGACCTTTTGACCTGTAGGATGACCCTTTAGAGACTGAATGCTACTTTGTGTACGGTTAAACTGTGTATTACGGGGTTCCCATTTGTAACTTTTGTGCACTGTTTTCACCGCGGGAGTGTATGAGTTCTTTATTTAGTCTGAGTACCGGTGACTGCACACGTCAGATTCCATTGCCACTGTGCCTGTGTCTGTGTTAACATGTATGTATGAGGAGTTCTATTGCAATTTACCCTAATTTAAAAAAAAACAGGTTGTGATGTAAATAAAAACATAATACCTCATAAACCCATATTTTATTCCCAATAGAACACAAACGACATATCAGATGTTGAAACTGAGACATTTTAAATGAGCCTTGACCCAGAGAAGACGGTGACGTTTGTGGATCACGTTCACATATGGCCTTTTCTTTACACAATGAATTCACAGTGAAGCACTGCATGGTCATGAAAATCCCTGCATGTACTTATTATCTCCTCATAGTGATGCTACAATCCTGAGTTTAGGAAAAAAGGATGACTATAAGGATGACTGAGTTTGCCGTCTATGAGCTATTGATCATGGTAGGTTGAGTGTGTGAATATCTGTCTAACTTTACCTCAGCGTGCAGCGTCTGCAGGGATGTGGACTCATTGGTTCATCACGGTGAAGACGGAGCTGAAACAAAAGGCGAAGCTCTCGATTGCCTTTTCCTGTGGTCATGAGCTTTTGGGTCACGACTGAAAGAACAAGATCCAGGATACAAGCAGCCAAAAATGAGCTTCCTCCGCAGGGTGGCTGGGCTTTTCTCTTATGGGTAGAGTGAGAAGCTCAGTCATCCGGGAGAGGCTCAAAGTGGAGGTGGCTTCGGCGTGGTGAGGTGTTCCGGGTGCGTCCCGTTGGGCAGAGGCCCCAGGGTAGACTTAGGACACACTGGAGGGACTATATCTCACTGCTAGCCTGGGAATGCCTCGGACCCCAGAAGAACTGGACAAAATGGCCAGGGAGAAGGAAATCTGGGCTTCCCTGCTCAAGCTGTTGCCCCTGCGACCCGACCCGACCCGACCCCCCCGGATAAGCGGTAGAGGACAGAAGGACTTTACTTCAAAGTTTATACAGAAGCATCACAGCAAATACTTATGAGATCTGACACCTCACAGTCCGTACACGGTGTACACCCATAAAACTGTCTTCATGTTTGTTTAAACAGTGACGCACAGAATTATGACGAATGACGCGAAAGCCCCATCAGTTCCAACACGACAGTTCAAACCTTCGCAAATCATGTTATGAACTGTCTTGAAAATGAAAAAAAAAATTGAAATCCATTTTCTCAAAACTGTTTCCCCGTTGCATCTGTTAAATCTGCTCCTGATCTTGCAGTATGTTTCTTAGTTCTATCCGTGTGTGTGTGTGTGTGTGTGTGTGTGTTTACGCAGTGTATGTTCAGAGTTGGATACATGTGTATGAGCATGTACAGTGTATGTAGAGTTTGTGTGTCTGTGCACAGTTGTATCCATGTTTATGTGCAGTGTCTGTGTGTCTGCAGCGTGTTTACAGGAAGCTATAAATTGCAGCTTTCATCACCTTCTGGCAGAAGAGGTTTTTTTTATAGACGCATACACACACAGTAAAATACAGACGTGTGAGTTTGGCAGAGGAGATGCATGCCAGACTGTCTGTCTGCATCTCTGACCTTGGTAGAATGCTTATCTGTGTGTGTGTGTGTGTGTGCGTGTGTGCGTGCGTGTGTGTGTGTGTGTGTGTGTGTGTGTGGACGGGGTTAGGTGGGGTGGAAGGCAGAGAGAAAACATACAGTATGAGAAAGCTTGTCATTCTATAAATATCAGTCAGTGCTGTGACTGCAGGGCCACTTTAAGTGTTGGTGTTTTTATGCCACAACAATACTACAGAGCAGTTACAAAATAAGTATAAACTTTGAACTATGTTATTTTTCACAGTTGCATTATGATGAATCTGATCACAGTTGACTCAGAACCACAGATGAACTTTAAGTACAGGTATAAATCAGAGTCAGTCTGGTAAAGGAAAGTTACAACCAGTGAATTCCTCAAACTGCAAGTGAAAAATACAACACTTTGACTACAACTTCTCTAAGCTTACAGCCCAAACTAAAAGACTAAATAAAAGTCAAGCCTCATGGACATTTTGTGGCTCTGCAGTGGACTACGCTGGCGATTCCTAGACCTCCGCCCCACAATGGAAGACATCCAGGAGCATCTCAACCAGACAAACTGTCTCATCTTAAGCACCGGCTCTGCTCCGAGGTCATCACTTTATCACGGAGGGAGAGCCCAGACCGCCATGAGCTGGAGGTCACAATTTGAGAAAGCCACACGATCACATGATCTGCAAAAAAAAAAAAAAAAAGAGATGCCATCCTGAGCCCAGTGAACCAGGGGATATCCATCCCTTGCCTGCATCTACAAACAGAATCTGTGACAAAGGGCAGTGAAAGGTGAGGTTGGAGGTGGAGACCCTCTGGGCAGGAGTCACTGACAACTCCTTCACTACAAAGTCATCAGCCTGCCCCACGGTGTGTGCCATGTACGCTGCACATGGTGTTAATTATGGACAAACTGTATATAGCACAGTTTTCCAATAATAGAACACCCCTCGAGGTCAGATTGGATAAGCCATTCCTCCCAGGAGCACAACGGAATATCGCGTGGGAGGCCATTCCAGCACCACGTACGTATGTCTATCTACAGTAGCTGGTTTCCCTGAATGTCCCACACCAGCTCAGAGTCACATTCCTCGTCCTAAGAGTCCGTTTCAGCAGGGAGTGGATTAACGATTCCTTTCGTTTACCTCACTCAGAAGTAGGAGTGATGTAAACTCCAAGTTTATCGTGCTGCAAAGATTAAAAAAGAAAAAAAAAAAAAACATGGGCTCCTGTAGGAAAGTCAGCTCTTTTGTCATATAAGCAAGTTCCAAATAAATGTGCACTCAGCATGATAACACTACATGGTATTTTCCACACATAAACACAAATGTAAGATGCCTATGGATAAATATTAGTACGTGTGTGACTTACATAATGTGTAACAAATACATTAGAAAGTAACAGTGTTTACTCATTTACTGTGAGCAGCAGCCAGATTGAATTATGCCAGGGTTGGCGCGGTTGCTCCAACTTTTTCGAGTTGGAATTCTGACATCAAGTCTGACTATGAACATAGAAATTCTAAATTCTTTTTTTTTTCCCTTTTTTATGTTTATTTATTTTTGTCTTTGTAACTGCTGTAACCCTCCCCCAGTGCGTTTGTGTGTGCATGTGATGAGTACGACTTTTGGATGTGGGCATTTTCTGTGATTATGTATTTCATTAAATAATATTTAAAAAAGAAACTATGAGTCTGAATCTTTTGAATTCTGAGTGTGGTCCCATGTCACTTGTGTGGCTCTACAATTAAGCGCAACACTGTGGACACATTTCAAGATGCTACCAGTGGTACACCCCCCCCCTCCCCCAAGGGAAAATACACTGCCTGGCCAAAAAAAAACATCACCACCTGGATTTGACTAAACAAATAGGTCGGAGCCTCCCATTGGATAATTTCTGCATGGGTAATTATGTTTCAACTGGCAACAAGTGACATAAGGATAGTGGGGAACCATCATCTTCGAAGAAAAAATGTGTTTTTTTTTTTTTTGGCCAGGCAGTGTAACTTCTGCCATCAAACCTGCAATTGTGAAATTGGTCTTAAATTTCTTCATGAATGGTTGTAAAAAGCTCTGTAAGTTCTTAAAGGTCCCATAGTGTGAAAATACATCTTTATTGTTTTTGGAGGTTTATATAAACTCTGTGATGTCAAATAAAAGCTGCGAAAAGCTGAACGTGCTCCGTGAAACCAGCCCTGAAAAATCCTCACAAGATGGACGACAGCAAAAATAAGCCATTTTGGATTTTGTAATTTGTTTTTGTAATTCACACTATACAGCTATAGTTCAACTAAAATGGATTAGTCCCAACCCCATGAGCCAATAGAATTGTAAATTTTAAAATTTAAATTCCACATTTCAAAACATCAGAATTTACAACCAATAATATTCAAGCTAAAATTAGTCCCACTCTGAGCCAATATTCCTGACCTTTTTTTACAAAAAAATGGTTCACAAAAAGTTCATTATTGTGTTTTTATCATATTCTTTGTCAGAATATGTTCTCGGATCACCTTGGAAATAACCCACTGTTCAACCAGTCAATATTTTTGATGAAAGTGAACAGGTACAATAATGCTGTTCAGTTACAAAGAGCCATCAGAAAACTATTGAAAATTCAAATTGACACAAATCAGCACCCTTACACCCTTAAATGTTTAATAGTGAATGGTATAGATATAAATACAGACATGGGACCTTTTAAATGCAACTTGTCTTATATTGAACTCCGTTTAAAATGTTGCTTTCCCTGCAGGTGAGTCTGGATGCCCGGGTGCGAGAGGTGATCAACAAGAAGATGCAGGACCCGACGCCTCACACGTTTGAAGACGCCCAGCTGCAGATCTACACACTGATGCACAGGGACTCCTATCCACGATTCCTCTCCTCCAACATCTACAAGTCCCTCATCCACGGTGGATCACGCACCTCCTCCGAGTCCTAGTCCCACACTTATTCCACACACGCCGAGTCCTACTCCTGCACTGCCTCCTCCGAGTCCACCTTTTCTGAGTTGTGGTCCTCCCTCACCGACTCAACATTCTCTGAGTCTAGTCCCACACTGACTCCATCAGCTCTGACTCCTAGTCCCACACTGCCTTGTCGAGTCCTGGTCCCACAGTGACTCCACCACCTTAAAGTCCAGTTACAACATTCAGACTCACTTTTTGTCTTATCTAGATCTTGAATCTAAAAACAAAACTGGCCCATTATTTACTTCTCTAACATCTCTTTATCATCTTTTTTTCCCACTTTATTTCTATGTCTACTGATTTATTCACCAAAAACTAAAGTAGGACATTGCCGTTGAACGTAAATGACAAAAAACTGAATACATTTTAAGTATTCAGTTTTAAGTTTATCAGAAGTATGAAAAAAGACATCTGCCAATTGCTCAGATACTTTGAAACAAAAATTATATGTCTTAACAGTTACATTATGAATATCGTATTACAGCTCAGTAGTAATACAGTAATATTGAGGTAACAGTTGGTGATACGGTCGTAGTAGTTTATTAATAACCATTGAATAGCTTGGTAACAGTGGGTGTATCTGAGTAGTATTAAGCTGACATTTCTGTAAAAGGTTCATAAAAAGTCATTTAAAGGTTCTATATACTGAAAATCCATCTTTAGTGGGTTTTGAGCAGGGGGCAACGGCCGGGGCTGTTCAAGAAACTTTACGTTGTAATCCCGCTGGGAATCGATCGTCCGGCTCCAAGAAGCTTTTTCCCATAGCAATACACTGGACTTCTATCTGAAAATACTAAGCGAATACATTTTTTTCATGGTCATGATCTCAAACGTTTTATTTGGACCCTCTAATAAGTAACATGATGGTCCATCTTTAACTTTTTTGCTTCGTTATCAAGATATTACAGCAAATAATCTGACAAATGACTGCCGTGCTGGGGTTTGATTGACATGTCGCTATAGTAACAGCTCGCGAGAGCGAAGTCGGACCGATTCACAGCTTCATATCTTCTATTTATTCAATATGTTCATAGTTATACATGAGATACGCTCGACTGCAGCTGTGGGTAAGTGTTTACACTGTGATATGACTTTGTTTGACACTGTGTGCATGAGTGAGATGGCAGCTAATGTTAGCGTCCCATGAGTCCCCTGGCATGAACTCTTCATAAGCCCCGCTGCTGTTCGTCCAAATATGGTCACATCCTGTTTTTGGCTCCACAATGCCGTCCAGGAAGTGACGACCTGATTGACCTCAAAACAGCCCTTCAGAAACGAATGGGTGACGTCACGGTCGTTTTGTCCGTAATATATACAGTCTATGGTTTTGAGGTTTATATATAAACTATGTGATGCAAAATAAACGTAAAAATATGAACTTGATCAGTGATGTCAGTCCTGAAAATCCACACGACATGCTGGACTACAGGAAAACCGAGCTGTTTGAATTTATGACATAACTTCTACCCACTCATTGTCGAGTTAAAATGCATTACTCCTGCCCCCACGAGCCAGTAAAATTGTAAATTTTAAACTTTGAATTCCAACTTTAAAAGCATCACAAGTTTCAACCAATCCTATCCAAACTTAAATTAGCCCCGCCATTTCATAACATGAAAATATGGCATGAAATGGAAATTATTCTGTGGTGATCGTAGCCCTGTGTCGTAATCTGATCCAGGTAAAAAAGAACAGACGTACTAGCTTGGCAACTGTGAGGCTGTCAGCCGAGTTGACTGGCAGGTCACGCGTTTAATCGTTTATATCGGTCCGCCTCAAACAATACTACTAGCTAATTTCCCGGCATTGTAGATGACACCTTTAATGGTTTTATCAGTGTGAAAATCACATGAAAATTATTGAAACTCATTGCTTTATCATGTTGCTGAAATTCACCTCGGTCATGTTCCAAATATTCTATTTTTATTTGAAGGTAATACAGTGTATATGACATGTTGTGGTGTTTGAATCATGACCTTGATATAGGGAAGCACGGTGATGAAATACGCAGCGTTACTGTTTTATTACTGAGCTGAAGAGTAAGCTGTGTTGGATATATAATATAACATAATATAATAATAGAGCCTGACTGATATATGATGTCGACGCCTTCTTAAGATTTTTCAGGAAACACAAAAAACTGAACCTGCCTAAGTCACACTCTTGGCATAGGCAATTATACGAAAGGGGTAGAATGGTACAATCTGTTTAACTGAAGATGTAGGCAAAAATGATTCAGGCAAAAAAATAATTTCTGTAAAAATATGACTTCGGCAATTATTTTAAGAGGGTGACGATAATGTGTCAGTTTTGTCACCTGACTTGACTCTGAGCTCATTTTCACTGACGAAAGCAGTGCAAACAGTGGGGGGGGGGTGGATCTAGTGCAGCTCAATTTATAATTATTAATTTTATAGTTGATATTGATATTGAGTAAATGTAGATGGTTACTGGCCCAATTATTGCTCATCCTAAGTGGGAAAAACATACTGTAACGGACACGAGATCAGTATTATTTAGTGCCAAACTCTTTCTAAGGTAAAGATTAGCCTTTAAAACACATTTTTATACAGTCTTAAACTTTGTTAATGTGAATATGATGCACTGAATTAAACAGAGCCTGACTGCTTTGTCTCACGTGGCTAATTAGGCTCTGTTTATGAATTCACTGCCATCATTTCTGTTTCTTTCACACTTCTCTCTTGTGGAGTGTGCTTTCACCACCTTCCTTTCAAATAATCCTTTGCCACAGTATTTTTTCTTACAGTTTAGGCCCTGCACTGTTTTGTTCCACCATGACATGTACATGAAGAACCTGGGGTGTTTCTTTGTATGGATGTCGTCACTATTTTGGGAGATTCAAATGCATTTCAGTGGGAATCTGTGGACTTAATGATGTAGATTTTTATCAACGTTCCCTTCCATGTCAATCACCTTTAAAAGCTGGTTTAAGGTGAACTGACTTTTCTCACATCCTCGCCTTATTTCTCACGGTATTAGGACTAAAGAACGGGGGGGGGGGGTAGAGCGTTCGTTCCGTTTCATTCTTTCTTTTCTTCTCTTATCTGGAAAACACAGGGTGCTCCTGCATTTCAGTTCATTTCTCGCCCCTCGTTCGCTGGATCAATCATTTCACTCCTGTGATGAACACGTGGACAAATGGACGGACGCCATGTCCCTCCGACTACTGATTTACAAACAGACATCTATTTTTTAAGAGAAAATATATGGAACATTTGAATTCTGTTTTAACGTTTTGGTTTGTTTTTGCTTTTGTTTCTCCCACTCTCTCCACTTCCTGGAGGTTTTCAACAAAAGAAGAGGGGGATTCCTCTGAGACTGTACTGATCCCCACGCGACACAACACCACACCAACAACACCACATTGCAATAAAACACTGGAGTCGGGGCAAAACATCACACGGACACACATACACATCAGTTTTGTGTCACTATACTTGCAGAGAACATATTTATACGTGTCCGCCTCATGCAAGCCATTAACATGAAGCAAACAGTCTGTAGTGTTTCATCATTTTAGGAGTCATAATGTGGCAAAAAATAACCTTCAAAGTTGTAAATTTCAGCCAACATGTTTTTTTCTTTCTACATGGACTTGAGATAAAACATATTTTGGATGCATAAGTCATTGTGGGGCCTAACTTTGGAAAAAAATCCATTACGGTCAAAGATGAATTATGCCTCCATTTATACATATGATGTGTTTTCAACGTCAAAAACAATTTTACAAGTCAAGAAAGTTGCAGTTTGTTGCAAATATAGTGAAATATCACCGAGGTTAGCGTGAAACCACTGCGTTGAGATAATAAGAGATGTTAAAATGATTAAAGGTCTGTTCATGTTCGGCTGCAGAGAAATATGAAGTTGCAATGACATCTTTGTATTTTCAGACTTTTATGTCTCAAAAGTTGCTACTGAAACTGCTGCTTTATTGACTTGTATGATTATCATTTAATTTGGCAAACTTCATATGTGTAAATGGCGGCAAAATCCAGCTGAATCAGGAAAATGAGCTGCAGGTCTCTGAGTGTAATGCTATTTTTTTTTTCTGACGCCAGGTCCCATGAGTCAAGTTTAGAAGGGACACAATTATCTCCATGCAAATGACCACCAATCATACAAAATGTATGTATGAATCTGAAGGGAGTGATTCTGTAAATCTATCACTAATGAGTCTTGGGAAATGGAAAAAAGGCATTTTAATGGAAATGAGTTTCCTTCAAATGGGTACATTAAGCTCTTTCAATTCATTTCAATGACAGTTCAGTTAATTTCAGACTGAATTTCCACCAAAATCTTAAACATGATCAAATATTGTAATAGGAATTTATTTTAAACAAGTATGAATAGAAATAAAACAAGACAGAAATTAATTTTGTCTGATGATCAGGTTTAAGCCAATTTAAATCCATTGCACCAAGACAGTTTAGGATTTTAATAATGCCATGAATGCCTGAACAATGAAAGTGCCATAAATCAAATTTGAACTCACCTTTCATTTCATTTGTTTTATTTAAATTTACATTGTGTATTAACAAAATTGGCAAATCCACCCCCCGAAAAGTGTAGATGTTTGTAAATACCAGCAGATACATGTCTGTTTTTACACATACATGATAATCCAAACTTAAGTCCAACATTATTGTATGAATTAAATACAAATTATTCCTACTCTCATTTTACAATAATGTGAGAAATTAATGTGTTTTGATTTAAGAGACATGAAAAGGTTACAATAGGTTGTAAAGTACCGCAAATGGAATTTTGTGGAGTTTGAGCATTTGTATTTTATTTCAAAGATTTACCATAAAAGGTCATGTAGACGATAAATCATATCCTTGCTGCAAAGCCTCTGTGGGCAACGACAACCTCCAAACCATTCCTGTATATGGTTCGTGCATGTCTGTGGAGGAATTTTAGGCCAGTCTTCTTTTGTGAAGGCCTACAGATCTTTGACGTTGTAAAAGGTTCCTTGCCATCGCGTGGGTCTGAAGCTGCCTTCGTAGATTTTCAATTAGACTTATGTCTAGATTTTTATGTCAGGAACCGTTTCTTGACCAGGGATGAAATGTTTTGCATCGTCGTCTTAGTGGTTTGCTTGAAGCTGTACCAGTTAGTACCAACCCTTTTGAATTACATGCTCCCCTGCTGGTCATGTGCCAATAATGGCATCTAGTTCTTCACACCGAGGAAACTCGTCTTTTTCACCTTTGGAACTGCTGCTTTTTCTAAGCACATCACATATTTTAGCAGAGTTTTTCCATGTTTGTGCGTCACTGCTCCACTGTACGGTCCAATCCCTGCGCCTCCTTTTTCCCGCTAATTAGTTTGAAAACTTTGTTGTTCTTCTAAGTGCTCACCAACAGTTGTCATATATTTTCATCTGACTGTATTTAGAGCTTTTACCTCGTCCTCACATTACCCACAGTGCCCTGCGTTGTAGTCTATTTCCTGCATTTGGTTCAGACCCAGACCTACGTTTTTTAGGTGGACCAGAATGTGCTTATTTGATCCGCGTTCACACCTCCCCAAACGAGCTTGGATGAAACGGCACCAAGACCCACGTGATGACCCAGAACTCCTCAGACCTCAAAAACCTGCAGGCCTTTTGCAAAAGAAAAGAACGATTCATGTGCAGACGTGCAGAAACCTTGTAATAAAGAAGAATAATTGTTTGAATGCTGCGTCCGCCAACAAAGACTTTGCAATTGATTTCTAAGCAAAGATATGGATGAATTATTCGTATGTTTACTTTGGAATATTCTTTTTTGTAGCTTATTATAACCTTTGTATGTGTATTCAATCAAAATGAAATTCTCACAAAAACTATTCACCATATTGTAAAACTGGTAGTAGTATGAATCATCTTGGATTTATTGTATGTCAAAGATGAAGATAAATTTCCCACCAAACGACACCAAAATGAAGACGCTAGAACGAGGAAACAAAATCGTTGTGTCATGTTAAAATCTGTCATTTTTGTAAGTATAGTAACACAAATAATAAACACACACAGAAACACGCCGGGGTGGCCTACCTGGGCACTGCTGCTGCTGACCTCTGCCTCTGTGACCTCTCACCTTTGACCTCACCACTGTCTGTGCTCCTGATTGGCTGCAGGAGGCCACGGGGCTGAACTGTGGTTGGTCGATTCAGGAAGGGGAGTGGGAGGAAATCCCAGGTGCAAAAAATATATAGATATATAAGAATACAGAAAATATATATATTATGTGAAATGGGATGCATACATCCAGTGCTTCATGGGAAATGCAGTTTGAGGAAGTGTTTGTGGTTTTCTGCAATGGCAGAAACGAGAGAGAGATGCCTGGGTCTTAACCAGACTGGTCACTCAGAATGCATTTATCTTAGTATTGTTAATGTTATTTATTTTATATTTTGTTAAAACTGTGATTTTAATTGTACAAATATAAACAGAAACATTGAACATGGAATAAGAAGCTGTGTCTTTTGTTGATGAAATTCTATTTTCTTTTTTCACATTAAGACACAGGGTTTGCTTTATTTCTACTATAAACCAGAGGTAATTTCTTTAATTTACGTACGTGTGTAGCAACCAATATCATAATGCCTCCCAATAACATAATAATTTTGACCATTTTTAAATGTAATAAAGCCACTAATATAATTACTTGCCCGTCATGTGGTAAAGTTTCTGAGAAAATACCAATAATGTAATACATACCGTAATTACGTTATTGGCTGGTTATTATGTTATTGGCCTAGCATTAATACAATTCTTTGAAAATGTAATAACTCCAGCCAATAGTGCAATAATACATAAATAGGACTGCATGTCATAGAAATAAAAGATTTTTTTGTAGTTTTTGCGCAGTGGATGGCACAGTCGTCATATTCACTCATCAAGCATAGGTACGATGCAACACTCCTAAATTAGCCAATCTGAAAAATATTTATTGTACGAAATCTTTATTTAGAATTTTGCTTAAGCCTTATGTGCTCAGACATGTAAATTTGTCATTTCATGCATGGAGGAATATTACTTAATTCATTATTTTATTCATTACTTTTTGTAATTATTACATGATTGGCAGGTTATTACTTTACTGGCGGGTATGACATTATTGGCCATTATTACATTATCGGTTGCTAAAAGGATTTTTCTGCTGACTCACTGGTATGAAATGAACTTTATTTGTCAGGATGGTCAAAACGAGCATCGTGGGTGACGATGTCTGATCCTTCACCAGCGTATAGCAACTGTCCTTTTCATTTTTCATCCTCTTATCTTGTTTTTTTATTTAGTACTCATTACCCTTCTTTTTAGGAGTTTTATTTATTCATCTAATCATTTTCATTGCAGTGTTTCCCCACGTGCCTTCATGCCATACGCTTACGTGCAATATGGAAATTGTGCAATATACAGCCCTCTGCAGTGTTGTTGAGTTTACTGTTATTTGTGTTTGTAACTGCTTATGTGTGTGTTATAAATGCAGCGTTGCCTGGCACTTTTAGCCCAACACACACATATCGTCCAGGACAATAAAGTTCATCTCATCTCATCATTGGAATCTTCGGTCCTGCAGAATTGTGCTTCGAACTTTGTCACCTTGTGTAAATCGTGGATAACATGAAGGCGGGATGTTGTGAAGTCATCGAATTCTTTACTAATGATGGGTCAAATACAAAGGAAATGCTTTATATGAACATTTTTGGTAGTTCCTGATACGTAAGAAATTTAAAAAACTAAATAACCCAGTAACCAAAGAATTAAATATCTAACTAATTAAAGAGCTAAACTATACTCAGTTTGTTCGAAACACAAATCTGAAGGACTGAAGATGCTGACAATGGAAGGCCCTTCGTCATGTAACGTGAGGGATCAGACTATGTCATGTATCCAGGACACGGATCTTGGTTATTTTGTTTTAGCAGATTGTAATGACCATAATCATGCATTCTTCAATCACAACAGAACCAGAACACACATAAACATTTCAGTTTCTCCACAATAAAGCATCAGTGTTGCCTCCCTTTGCACCTGAAATGTTCTGAACTATTAGAGATGTAAAGGATGCGTTTTCATGTGTGTATACGATGCACATTTTCTGTATTTTATTTTCAGTCCTGCAAAAACAACAAACCAAAGGTGGATATTTGCATTCATCCCATTCCAATTTAGCAGAGAGATTATTCGTTTTGGTGCATGTGTATGGTCATAAACTTAATAACAATATAAGACGACAAGCTGAAAGTATCTAAAACGTTGTGAACTTTTTACAGCCCCCTAATTCTAATGAGTCTATTACAAGTAGAAGTACTCATAAACACCTGAGAAAAAGTGAAATAGTATCTTATAAAGACTAATCAAGTAGTGAGTAACCTCATAATATATGAAGTTCAAACAAATATCTTATTCATTTTTGTTAATTTCCTTGATTATTTTGATCATCTTGTTGCCTTTTGTTCAGTTTTGTTGCTAATTTTGTTGATTTTGTTAACTTACTTGATATTTTTTGTGCATTTTGTTGCTTACGTTGTGGGTTTTTTGTTCAGCATATTTATTATATTGCTCATTTTGTTAATGTACTTGATTGTTTTCTTCATGCTTGCTTATTTTGTTCATTTTGTTGCTTGTTTTGTTTATTTTTTTGTGACGTCACCGAGTTAATGTAATTTATTTGCTCATCACATATGAAAAGAAGGAAACAGGGAATGAAGTAGTGTGATCACTCAAGCAACATTGGTATCATACACTTTATATGATGCATGTAGTAAAATAATTGGAAAATTGCACAGTTAATGAACATGTTTTTCTGCAACCACTAAACGTAATCACCTTTTTATACTGAACCAATAACTCATACCTGATGAGATGGAATTGGAAGAACATCCCGTTGTACCGCTGTACCTCCGGAGCCGACCTCCTGAGCCGACCTCCTGAGCCGACCTCCGGAGCCGACCTCCTGAGCCGACCCCCTGAACCGACCCCCTGAGCCGACCTCCTGAGCCGACCTCCGGAGCCGACCACATGAGCCGACCTCCTGAGCCGACCTCCGGAGCCGACCTCCTGAGTCGACCTCAGAAGATACGGTAGGTTGTTCAACATCCTGGAGGTTCGAAGCCTGCTCCATCCTCGTCATTGGGCAAAACACTTCACCCACCTTGACTGGTATGATACAGTGATGATAATGATACATTAGCAGTGACATAAAGCATGTTTAAAAAGTATGTCAAAGAAATGCTAGTATAGTCATTTTCAGACTATTTAGCCTTATTTCTCCACCATTGGAGGCCTTTCCAAACCCCTCACGGAACAGATATTGAGATCTTAGCAGTTACTTAGAATCCTTTGGCATCTTCGTGACATCCTTTCCAAAATGACCACATAGCCTTACTTCTCCACCACCAGAGGTTATTGGGGACCATTTGAAAAAGGCTGTAAAACACCGAAAGACATCAGGGATCCTTCACCGGTGTCTTTGTGGTCAACACTTTGGGATGTATTAGCAGTCATATAAACATATTAGAAATTTATGTGGGAAAAACAGACAAAATAATAATTTTCAAAGCACATAGCCTTACTTCTCCATCACTGGAAGACATTGGTGACCATTTGAGAAAAGCTGCAAAACAACCTGAAACACTTCTTAATGCTTTTTCAGCTTTCGAAACCACGTTGTAATACTTTTGACAACCTTGTAGAAGTGACCATTGTCAGAACACGGTATAGATTTACCTCTCTACCATCTGCCCATTCACGATTTACATAAAAACTGTGCGAAATCCAGTTGAAACACTTCAGGAAAACTGCATAGTAGCATTTATCTAAAATCCCTCAAAAGTCCCTCAAAAGAATGAATGTCCAAAAAATCTGATCTGAGCACATAGTATAGGCTTACTATTCCACCACTGGATGATGCTGCTGGAATACTTAAGAATGTAGGATTCTGTGATTACTTTGGTCTTTTTGTTGACTTTTGTCGGTAATGTTTATTTTTTAACTTACTAAATATTTTTTGATTAATGTTGCTATTTCTTAATTACTGCTTTTGCTTATTTTGATGTTTATTGTGTGATTGTTTCTTTCTTCTTTAGAATATGTTTAGTTTTCTATATTTACCTGACTATTTTCTTCATTTTTACTTTTGCATTTTTGTTCATTTTGTTGTTTCTTTTCATCATTTTGATCATTTAGTTGACCTGCATGTTTGAACATTTGTTCCTCCTACTCATCGAGGTTTGCAGCA
>JAQQAE010006132.1:2536-16960 GCA_029823295.1 Pseudamia nigra
CTTTCTTTTTTCCTTTTTTGTGCCATGTGATTTATTTCTTTTTTCTTTTCTTTTTTTGCGCCGTGTGATTTCTTTCTATTTTTTTCTTTTTTTGCGCTGTGTGATTTCTTTCTTTTTTCCTCTTTTGTGCTATGTGATTTCTTTCTTTTTTCTTTTCTTTTTTTGCGCTGTGTGATTTCTTTCTTTTTTCCTCTTTTGTGCTATGTGATTTCTTTCTTTTTCTTTTTCATGCCTTGTGATTTCTTTCTATTTTTTTCTTTTTTTGCGCTGTGTGATTTCTTTCTTTTTTCTTTTTTGTGTCATGTGATTTCTTTCTTTCTTTTTTCCTTTTTTGTGCCATGTGATTTATTTCTTTTTTCTTTTCTTTTTTTGCGCCGTGTGATTTCTTTCTTTTTTTCTTTTTTTGCACAGTGTGATTTCTTTCTTTTTTCGTTTTAGTGCCATGTGATTTCCTTCTTTTTTCTTTTCTTTTTTTGCGCCGTGTGATTTCCAACCGCGTCCTTTCCCACAAACCCAGAGCCACCGCTGCATGTGACTGGATTTGCCTGGGCGCGCGTGCCACAGCGGCCACGCAGAACCAACACGTGCCCGCGTGCGCGCGTGGGTTGCCGCGCACGACAGAGACGTCGGCGCTCGCGGCACAGAAGAGGAAAGAGAACCAGAAGAGGAATAAGACGGAACGTGTCAGTCGTCTCTCCTCTGCGTCACGTTTTAATAACTGTAACTTTTTTGAGGAGAGAATATGTTCATCAGCTCCTTCAAAAAAACACCCACCCCCCCCAAAAAACGTGGCACGTGCTCAATTAAAGCCCATTCCCGGTGACGCCGCTCAAACAAATGGCGGCAAAACAAAGGCGACTTCTTCCTACTCAAAGATCTATCTGTGAGCAGGTAATGTGCACGGATGCGCGCACGCGCGCGCGCGTGTGTGTGTGTGTGTGTGGCTAAACGGAGAGAGATGGATGACGGTAATTTAGGTGAACGATGCGCAGGTTGTGGGGAAATAATCACTGGCTGTGCACTGCTGTTGAGTTTCAAAAGGAGGGATGTTGACGAACGCCCCCTCCCTCATTGTTTCCATCACGGTGCTAAAATTGTTTGGTTTATCAGAAACTGTGGTGGTAAACTGTCATTCACAGTGTGTGTGTGTGTGTGTGTGTGTTGGACATGGAGCACTTAGCCTATTACTGTGATACTATGAACAGTCGTAAGAACACTGATGGGAAACGTTAGTGTCTCATTGTATCTTTGCATTTCTGTTCTCAAGTTGTTTATTTTTTAAATCAATTTTTAACGTGTTCTGTTCATTGGTGTATATTTTAGCCAGACTAGATTTTAGGGAGGAAACTCCACCTTTTGGGGGGGCTTTTGGGTTTCTATCCAGTTTGCAATAAAAAACTCTGAAACTCTAAACTTAAGCAAAAATGTAGCAATGTCAGTTGTTAATGAAACTGCATTTTTTCTTTTTTGTTCAGTTTCTGTACATTTTGTTGCCTATTTTTATTTTCTTGTTTTACTTTGGTAATTTTGTTATTATTCATTTACAGTATTGTTTGTTTAATATTATATTATTATGTTTCTTTCATAGAGAGAAAAGACACAATTTGATGCATTAGCAATACTGGAAGACAAAAAAATGTTCAATACACAAAACGTGCAGGAGGATCCAGACATGCCCAACTATCATTGTCCTTTCCAGTGTTAAATGAAGCCTGTCACCTGGTCACATATAGTCGACTTATAGGTGATTTGTCACATTTATGACAATAAAACCTCTGCTTCACATAAATAAAGAACTGATCATTGTTTGGGTATTTTTTTAATAACCTTTTTAAATTTTTCTCCATACTTGTTATTTTCTCATTTTTCCTTCCTGTATTAGGTTACTTTATAGATCATTCCAATTGTGTTTGATGATTTAGTTTTAGTTTTTCATTTTTTAATAATTTTTTTAAATTATTCTGTTCATTAATTCTTATTTCCTGGATTGATTTCTTAATTTTCCATTATTATTCTAGATTACCGTGTTTATTTTTGATTGCATCTTCACTCATACTCTTTTCTCCTAATTACATTAAATGCGACAAAACACTTATGTCAGTTTATAATGAAGGTTTGATTTTGCTCACTTTCTTGCTTATTTTTCTTCATTGTCATTTTGTTCATTTTATTATGTGTTTGCCCAGGATTTGTTCCCTTCATAAAAATGGAGAAAATGCACAATTGATGCAGTGACATTTCAGCAAAACACAAAATGAAGTGTCCAATGGTCATAATTTCCAAGAGGATCCAGCGATGCCTGACTAAAAATGCCCCATCCCAACGTTCAAGTTAAACCTACACCCTTGCTTCTATTTGTCATTTAAATGTACTTTTCCATAATCCTGAATATGTAAGCGAGGTTTAATAGCCTTATAAAAACCCAGTTATTCAAACTTCACTTTTTCCCTCTGTGTTCATGTGTGTACTTTTGCTCTGTGGGGTTGTATTGTCCAGCAAAAAGCACTTAAAGCACCGGGATTGCTGTCTCTCTAAAGGAAAAGTGGCCCTTTGAGGACTAAAGACCCGTACTGACCTCCTTTTTAGTTTAGTGCCTTTTAATGAATGCGACATGATCTTCGCGCCCTGCAACCCTGGAACACAAGTGCTTACAGGCAGTTGATCTTTTGGTTGATTTGTAGTCATAAGTGTGCATAAAGGGATAAAACTGGAAAGGTAAAAGAGGTAATTTTGTGGCTTTTTTGCAGTGAGCACTTCACAGGGGCAGTTGTTTTTCATAAAGTTTTTAGTGATATAATATATATGGAAATTCCAAAAGCAGTATGAAGCTTTCCACTCATGGACTTTTTGAGCTAGAGGTGTATTTTTGCTCCAGTAAGGTCAGGGTTCTTTCTAGATGATAAGGTCACTCTTAACCACTCTCCATCCAGTGGGAAATAGCAGGCAGGCCAAGTGGGGCTCCCCTTTGTCAGCTCCAAACCGAAGCTGTAGCGAGAAAAAGTGGAACAATCCAAAGTAGTTTAATACAATAGCTGCAATGAAGCTTGATTTGCACTTGCCTTTTTTGCTTCTTGTGCATGTACTTCACAGAAGGCATTATTCTTAAATTCTAACTGAACTGCTCTTGAACTCTGACACTGTGTTTTTGGATAAACAGTGCCTCATTTACATCCTGCGCCAGCTCTGGGTACATTTTTTGCATAAAGACTGGAGCAATTTGACCTTTAACTTTTTGAATATTCTTAGAAGCTAATGACAAGTGAAGCAGAAAGAGTTCAGTAAATCTAATCAATAACAATCCAGATGTCAGAATAAAAATGTTGCTATTGGGCTTTTCTGTAAACCACAATGTGCAATCAACATTTCTATGTAGGTGTTGCAACTGTTCAGATATTGACAGAACTGGGATAAGTTTACAGAAAGATTTGACTGCAGACATGAGATAAACAGTGACTCACAATGTATTTAGTGGTATTTGAAACGAACCATAATCTTTTCCTACCAAAAAACTTAGAGGAGTCAGGTTGGCTCTCTCGTAGCAAAGTCCTGGATTTGGTAGATCTGCCTTCCACCCCAGCCACAAAATGTCTGTTGATGAAAGTTAAGTAAGTTCTGGCATCTGGGTTTGTTGATCCTAAAGCTCTGATTTATCAAGAGCTGTCAAGAATTGATGAGATTTTTGTATTTGTGGTTTGCAGAAAAAGGCCCCATGCTTTTCTTTATCACAGCTGATCTCTCTCTCTTTCTCTGTCTGCCTGGCTTGTCTCCTATCAAATTTGGACAAGTGATATTATGTAACACAACTGGGGTCATCTTGGCCTCAGTTCTGTTGCATCCACACCTCCTTGTCCTAAGGTGGTAGAAAGTAAGACGGCTTTAATATAATTTACCATATGAAACACAGGTGGTCTCCCCCAAATTCTTCCCTAGTACAAGGATGGGTCATAATGCACAACCCAGTAAGTTACAGCCAGGCATGTGATGATACGATACATGAATTCATCCTGAACTGTACAACACATTGTCACTCTCAAGTCGTCAGATACTGACACTTGATCACATCCCAATTATTTACATACTGATGAGCTGAGTGCCTGATTTTGCCAATGTGTGACATGCAACACAGTGCGTGGCCACATGTTTCTAGCTGGATGCTTGGGTTGCTATGGAGGTGCACCAAACATGCAGACTTTCACATGGGTGACCAGTGTTTGAGTCCTGCTTCATGCACGGTATTTTTGTGCATGTTGTGTCCAGTCCTCACTCTGACCCCCGTCCCATAATCCTAAGAAAAGCTCACTCCAACCACATTTTCCTGCCAATCAGAAAGTAGCTTTAAGGCCAAAGCTCCTCATGAAAGTGGCAACAATGGCACACTGTTGGCATGGTGAATGTCTTAGCATCTGTCAGACTCGTTCTCGCATTCTTGACCTCAACACATCGGTATGTAACAACGTGGGTCGTGACCAAGCATTGGTATATGATGACTTGGGAGTGACAATGTGTTGAGTTGGCACATCACTAATGTCATGGTTTGAGGAATGTAGTGACAAATACATGTTACTCAGACTATATATACTATTTTTTCAGTCACAGATGATCCATACAGCAATCGAGAAGATGGCATGCAACCTCACCAACACTAAAAAAGCAGAAGAAACCATCTATGCCCCAATCCAAAACCAAAATTATAAGTTAGACCAGCTTTCTTGTTTCACATCAGCAGTGTGGGAGAGTTTGTAGCACCCAGTGAACTACAGCAGCAGTGGAGAACAAGTGATGAATATGACAGGCATGGTGTGTCAGCATTTTAAGAGATTTCTACAGCACAGGAGTTGATACATTCCATGCACTTGCACATATCAGACAACAGTCAAATGTGCCAGTCACCACACCGGGACAGAAAAAAAGACAACTTATGTTTAAGTTACTCCTGAAGCTTTGACCAAGCACAGATAGGACCAAAGTCAGTCATTATACATTCCATTGGTTATGCATCCATGAACCGTAGCTGAGGAGCCTGGCTTTAAGAATTGATTAAAAGTGTCCAAGCCATGTTATATTGTACCTCAATAATTTTATTGATGTCATACTTACAAAAACCCATAAACTGCTTTATAGATCAAAATTAATACAATAATAAATACGAGCTCTGAAAGAATAAAACTAAAAAGTAAAAACAGAAAACAACAAGCAGCTCAAAAGAGATTTAAAAGCAGACACTGGCTCAGTTTCCATGGGCAGGTTGTTCCAAGGCTTCAGGGTACTGACAAGAAAAGTTTTGTCCCCTTTGCCCCTACATCTGGCTGGGACAGAGAGAAGGCCGCTGCCTGAGGATCCCAGCCGTGAAGTGCTTTAAAAGCTATCGATAAAATCTTAAACATAATGGAGGCCAATGTATGGACGCTAAAACCAGAAATGGTGTGATCAAACTTTCTGGTCCTTGTTAAACTTATGTCAGTGGAGGTCTGTACTATTTCAAGGTGCTGCAGGGCTGTAGAATTCAAACAAGTGTAACATAAACCAGTTTGTGGTCCCTGTCAACAGCAACCATTCTAACACTAGACAGATAGCTATTGGCATTTATTTTTTACTGCTGTACCAAACTGTGAGCCTAAAAACACAGTATGTATGACTTCTGTGTACCATTATACCCTTAGTTAAATCTGCACTGTGGAGTAGTTTTTGGTGTCATTGAGCAAAATTATAGTTCAACATGCTCTATGAATCCTACTGTACCTCTTTTGCTGGACTCCGTTTGTGCATGTGTGGAAAATACACTCTGTGACCACTGCATACTGTACATTTTGTTTGAGCACTGGCAGGTATCTCTGGATCCTCCTGGAAATATTCAGTACTGAACATCAAACATCAAACTAATTTGTGCCTTTTCTGCTTAAAACAAAACATTTGCAAAATAATAAAAAAATGAACAAAGCAAAAAAGTAAATAAAATGTGACAAAATGAACATAAATGAATAAAGCTGCCACGACAATGAAAGAAAAGGAATTGAAAACAGTGAAGAAAGTAAGCAACAACATGAACTAAAATGAGCAAAATAAACAAAACTGGACCAAGATCTTACCCAACTGGTCGAGGCAGATACCTGCCTACCCAGAGCTGCTGGTTCTGCTGGAGGTTTTTCTCTTCTGTTAAAGGAAGTTTTTCCTCCCCCCTCCCCACCTTTGGCTTGCTCTCAGTGGTTCTGTTGGGTTTGGTTTCTGTATAGTCTTGAGGTTTTGGCCTTGAATTGTGAAGCTCCCTGAGATAATCTTGGATTAACTGAATTGAATCATATTATCTTGCCCATCAATAGAGGGCAGTAGGGTACTGCCTCGCCTGTTTTGCTGTACATGATGATGAAGAACTTAAAATAATTTTACTAACAAATGAAAATGTATATGAGCAAGGTATATAGTACAATGCATAATTTGCATCCAGAACAGTAGTTTACAGCAAGTGAATGATCAAGTTTGGTGCAAAAATCTTTACTGTAGACTCCTGTTAAAAATGGTGCATGTGCAGTAGGCTGCCCTCCAATAAAGATAGGAGAATGCTGGGGCACAAAAACTTGGTTCACTGGCCAACAGCTCCAGACCCCGGAAACAGAAATCCAACGCTGCATGTGGTTTTGTTTATAGTCAGTTCAAGGAGCAACTTTTGTATCATGGAGAAATCCAATTTAGTTCTGTCCCTAAAAACGACACCATTACATAGAACAACACCACATGAAAAGCTTCAGCTTAAAGATCTTGGACCAGACATCCATATCAAGCAATGAACCGAAGGGAACTAAGAGAAAAATTACACACAGTTTTCAAGAAGCTGGTATGAAAAGAAGGCTTGGATAACTGCTTGTGATAAGTCTGACACTGTTTTGTTTTCCCTGCCTCCTGTTTCAACTGCCAGGAACCGTACAAGCATGGATTCAATCAGGTGTAATGGATGTAAAACGTTTTCCTGAAAGGCAAGTGTATTTTTATTTTAATTGAATGTAATCTTTTAAAATGGTGTGATACATGAGAATGGTCCTTTGGTGTGTCTTAGTGGTGGTAAATGGTTGCAGTGCATTTGAAAACTGACTAACACACAGCCACCATTGATAATAGCTGCTTTTTTTAATGAATGCTGAATGAATCCACATATTAAAACATTCACTCCCACAAAAGTATATAAAAATGAACAGAATAAGAACTAAATGAACAAAATTCACAAAAGTTAACAAATAAACCCACACAATAAATAAAATAATCTAAAAATCCAGCATAAGTTAACAAAATAATCAAGAAAATTAACCCAACAATGAAACAATTTGTCTCTAATGCAGCCGTTTTACCTCTCTTATCTTTTTAAATGAGTGAACTTGCACATTTTTACGTTGCCCAATACTTATTGGCCCCACTGCAGGTCCTACATTCCTGAGAGGAGTTTGCATCAGGATTAATGATTTTTCCTCTACCTCTGCTGACCTCCCCGATGGGTGCTACAAGGCTCCATTCTCGGACCACTTTTGTTTTCCTTGTACATCTTGCCACTTGGTGCTATTTTTTGGAAACATAATATCTCCTTCCATTTGTATGCTGACAACTGTCAAGTCTTCTTCCCTCTCAAGCGTACTGATGCCTGCTCTGTTGAGCCTCTTCTTGACTGCCTCACTGACATCAGGAGTTGGATGGCTCTGAATTTCTTGAACTTCAATGAGAAAAAAGACTGAAGCCATATTTTTGAGACCCAGTAGCTCCAGCAGTACTCGGTGTGCCGACCTGTCCCCGCTGGCCCCTTGTGAGAACCCAGTCATCACCAATTTAGGTGTTAAAATGAATGCTGCTCTAAAACCTGATAAACATGTAATTGGAATAGTGCAATGCTTTTCACACCTCAGATGGCTGTCAAAAGTCAAGCCCTTTCTGTCAAAATGTAATTTAGAATCAGTAATTTTTGCTTCTGTAACATCCCGCCTGGATTTCTGCAACTCACTTTTGGCTGGAATTAGTCAGGCTTCCATTGCTAGACTACAGCTCATCCAAAATGCTACTGCATGATTTTTAACAGGTATAAAGAAGCAAAAGCACATCACCCCATTTTAAGCCTCCCTTCATTGGCTTGGTACGGTATGATATGGTACGATATAGTACTGTATGGTATGGTATTGTATTGTAACCCTGAGTTCAGCACGTGCAGTTATATTCAATGTCTCCACACACCAATAAACACATGGTCTTAATTATGTGGTGTCAGACTATGCACACTTGCCATTTTCTGTGGCCAGAGTCCATAGATCCTACTCTGCAGAGCTTTTACTGATACATGTCTCAGTCAGTTAACCTGAGAAATAAATCCGTGTGCTCTGGAAGACAAAAGGGTGCATCCGCTATATGAGCTGCTCTCTACAATCAGCCATAAGCCAGCATCTCCTCTGACTCATTGTTTCAGCCCAGCGAGGCATGCGCATGCACAGGTTGTCATATACAGTATATTTACTCATATGTAGTGATATGCAGCATCAATGGACATCACAGAGCCATACACTCAGACATACTGCACCCACAAAAATAGACAGTACATTTTATAATCACAAACACACACACATCAACACACACTGAAGTGGAAAAACATAACATACAGTCCACGATGACAAGATTTAGTAGGTTACATGTTGTTGCAGCATAGGTGTAGATTTCAGGAGGATGGGAGGGATTTGTCCCCCTCAATACTTGTAAAGTGTCCATTTGTAATATTATACGTATTCAGAACTATGATAACAGGACTTCTGCTGATTGGATTGGGTGTAGCCCTGGTGTATTGATTAAGAAGATGGAGGCAGCTGTTCAAAGCCTCCAGAAGCTGCCCCTATTGACTGATCTGTTGGGTAGGGCGATTGGCGGTCAGCAAGGGACGATTTTTGACATTAATCGAAGGCTTGTTACCAACACGGAGTTGCTGATAGCTCTACAAGGTGCTGGAAAGTCCGTGAGGGTCAGAAATGCACAACTTGGATAACTGGATCAGACGGACTCATGGAGGGTGAAATCAGTTACCTGCCCTCGAAGAAAAGAATGCGTGTTATATTTTGGCTCCCTTATCCTGCTGACATTGACTAAAGTCAAGCAACTGCAAATCCCCCTGAGAGCAATGAGTAGTGCTCCCACCCCCCCGGCCCATCCAGACCCCTCTCCTCACAGCCTCCTGACAAAGATACGAGATGTGCTACTCGAAGGTCGCGTTTCCATGGCATCCGCCATGTTGCCGTGTTATTGTGTGAAAACAGGGCAAACTGAGATGTGTTGGCTGGGGGCAGGTTTTGAGGAATTGTCGGGCTTGTATCTCAAATACGCACCGAAGGACATGCATAATGATTAAACACACATTACCAACGCCCTCTGTAAGCCTTGTAAATGAACGTCGTGATACAACTGCATGCTAAATGTCTGCTGAGGTTTTTTTTTCTGTGTACCCATAATTGTGCTCCCCCTGGAGCTTAGGTCTGGGGACTGTGTTTTTTTTTTTTTTTTTTTCTCTTCCCTTTTCTAACCGCTGTTACGTTACTCCCGCCACCCCCCCCCCGTTCAAAATGGCAGCGCGACTCATGTTGCTGTGGCCTCTCGACCTCAGAAGGAGAAACATAATTTCATTCTTTTCTGTGCTGCTTGCAGTTGGAAACCAATGACAAATACAGCATTCTATTCCATTAGTTTTTCTTTATTTTATTCAGTTTATTTATTATTTTGTTCATTTTTGTACATTGCATTGTTTATTTTCTTCATTTTCATTCAATTTTTTGAGTATTCTGTTGATTTTTTTTTAATCCATTTTTAAATTATTTTGTTCGTTTTCTTGACAATTTTGTTCATTTTGTTGCTTATTTTCATTTTTATAAAATATTTCTTTGATTATTTGGTACATTTTACTCATTTTGATTATTTAATTTTTTTCATACACTTTCCTGATTTTTTTTTTTTTTTTTTTTGTTCTACAAATTTTATTGATTATTTTGTTCATTTTCTTTATTATTTTGTTCATTTTGTTGCTTACTTTACTACTTCATTTTCATCATTGTCTTTTTCAATTTTCTTGACTATTTCTTTTGTTTCGTTTTTTAAAATATAATTTTTCAAGTTATTTGGTTAATTTCTGTTCATTTACAGTACTTGATTAGTTTGTTCATTTTATTCAGTTAACTGATTAGTTTGTCCATATTTGTGCATTGTCTTGATTTTTATTTTAATTCATCAAAAAAACAAAAATAAATCATTTTTTGCGGGTGCGCCTTATTAACCGGTGTGCCTTTATAGTGCGAAAAATACGGTATTTTGTTCAATTTTATTCATCCATCCATCCATTTTTTACCCCTTAATCCTCACAAGGTTTGGGGGGGGGGTACTGGAGCCTATTCCAGCTGACTTGAGTGAAGGTAGGGTGCACCCTGGATGAGCCACCAGTTCATTGCAGTTCAATTTTAGTAATTTTCTTAATTATTTTGTTCATTTCATTTCCTATTTTCTTTATTTCTCTTGATTATTTGGTATATTTTTACTCATTTTGTTGCTTGTTTTTGCTCATTCTGTTGTTTTCTTTCTAATTTGTGTACATTTTTCTGATTATTTTATTCAATTGTACAAATTTTTTTGATTATTTTGTTCATTTTTTTCTCATTTTTGTGGTTATTTGGTTCATTTTTGTGCATTTTGTTGGTTAATTTGTTTATTTTATTGTTTGTCCATTTTTCAATCATATTTTTTCATAATTTTGCTAACTTTTGCTCATTTTGTCTGGTTACAGTGAACAACGATGACTCTCCGTCTCTAATTCTGATCCCATTTTTATCACAGGGAAATAATTTCATGGTTAACTACAAAGCTGTCTTAAAAACATATTATGAATGCACAGAGAGACAACCTTGGACATTTTCATCAAATGAGGGATTATTATACTGCCAACAAAACAAATGTGTGAATCATTTGATCTGTTCCCACATAATATATTGTGTTACAATCTTCTGGCAGGCTCAATAAACTAGTCATTATTGACGTAAACAAATATTGAGCAGTAATGTGAAATATAAATAATGTTATCCAATGTAGTCAAAGTAGAACGCATCACTTAAGGAGTGTTATTTGGATGTGAATGCGTGTGTTTCCAAGTTTAGAATCAGAGATGAGTCATTTTTGTAATGGATTGTCAATGTGAAAATGGTTATTTTAGCGTTGCCTTCACTTTCTGAAGCAAAACTGGTATATTTTTAATTCTGACATTTATGGATGAGGAAATATGTTGCCAGTCTGATTTGTCACAGTTTAAATATCCAATATTATGTGACCTTTTCTTTGTTTGAATCAAAAGCATCATTCCAGTTTTAATTTTAGTATTCATTATTCCAAATTGAAGCAGTCACATGGCTCTTTTACCAATACGAGTGTAAAATTTGCAAGCTACTGGATGTGATAAGATGATGTAAAATATATGTGTCTCTTTAGCTAATTGCATCTCTCTCATAGTCTGTGCCTGAAATTTCCTCTTCTATATTATTTTGGATATGTTAAAGCAAATAGTGTTGCCTTGTGACCCACTTCTCCACTGATCATCAAGTGACCACCATTAAACCATTTAAATTAGGCAAATATTTAATTATTGATTTATTTTTTAGGAAAGTTCGACATAATCTGAGATTTTTTCAAAGAAAATATGCAGCTTTCATCCAGTGTGGAAGTCAAAATGATCAGAAAATTCACAAAAAATGCAAAAATAATGAAAACATCTTAAACAAAATAAAAAATCTCAAAGTACTCAAAAAATGAACGAAAATCATGATTTGTGAAATAAAAGATAAATGAGTAAAAATAAGGGAATTAAAAGAAAAGAGAATAATTTACAAAATGAACAAACATTTCAGCCAATTAAACTGAAAAAAACAAAGCTAGCATTTACAATAAATAAAAGAAAATTTGCAAAAATATCAAAATTTCAGGCAATAAAAAAATGAAAAAAAAAAAAGCATTTACAACGAATAAAACAAAAGACCCTAAAAAATAAAAAAAAACATTTCAGGCAATAAACAAAAACACAAAATTAAAGTGTTTTCAATAAATAAAATAAAATGCATAATTCACAGAACAGTTCAGGCAACAAACCAAAGTGAACAGAACTGAAGAAAAATAATTATGGCAATGAACTAAACAAGCCATACATTTGACAAATAATAAAAACATGTCAAAAATATGAATAGAATTACATAATGAAACCAGTGAATATTAATAAAACAATACGATATAAACTAGGTCATCTTTCAGTCACATGTCTGACATCAGATAAAAAGCAATAAAATACACACTGTGTGACCCACTTAGCATAAATCCGCAACCCACTTTTGGGTCCCGACCCAGCCTTTGAGAACCCCTGTGTTAAAGCACATCCGGAGTCACTTCACATCAGCTTTCTTGGAGTCAGCCTCTGGTGGCCGTGAAAGAAACTGCACCATGAAGCACTGGCAGTGGATGAGGATGCAGCAGATGAATTCGGTAAGACACAAATACCTCTGCAGTGTAGCTCACCAATCATATTTTAATTTTAGTTTCATTGTATTACCATATTTATTCATACAGCTCTTTTTTTCCTCCTTCCTCTGTCAAAGATGCGATGTGTAAAGATAAATACACACACACACACACACTTACTACCATGTGAGACGTGTCACTGAGCGGAGGCAGACGCACAGCAGCAGCAGCGCTCTCACTCCTCAGTTTACATAACACCGATTATAACCCTGAGATTTAGCCAACCAACGCACAACCGTTCAGTTTGGCCTGGGCATTAAAATCTCAGTGACCATCTGCTCTGCTGCTTATTTGTTTTCCTTCAAATACTTTTCCTGGACATTAAATTTAGTGCCACTCATGCTGCAGTTTTAACTTACAATAATGCATTTTGAGGACTTTACTTGAACATTCTATTTTACTTTTGTTCCTATTAATATTGTTTTGTTTTTGACCATGACTGCACTATTTTCCTGCTTATGAAAAGAGTTGAAGCACTGTGTAAAATGCACAGAGAAACAGAATGTGACCATTTGGAAAATATTTAAACTTCATATTTTATTGAAATCAGCACAAAGATAACAGGTCAACTGTCAAAATTTAGAAATTTTAATTGTTGAAAATTACATCCTCATATTGAATTAGTTTCAGGCTATGTATATATTTCAAATTTCATCACTTCTTTAAACAACACACCAAGAAGACCTGTTTTCATTTTGAAAGGGGAATGTCTTCCCATCACTGTTGTTTTATTTATGTTGAAAAGGCTGCAAAGAGGAATGTTCAGAGAATCTGACTGGCCAGTTTGTTTGACTGACATTTTGTTGAACCAATCCTGGTTGATAAGAAGTGCTTAATATCTGCATTATTTGGTATTTTTTCATTTATGCATCAGAAATATTGTGTCCTATGTATAGAGTGTATGTATTAATAGACTTTTATAGTTTTTGGATGAACAGTGGCGGCGCCACCGGAGTGTTGCATGCCAGGGGGGAAGGCTAATACAGTAGTAGCTGCTAGCTTACTGCCACGGTAAAACTTCACCAAGCATTGTCAAACAGAGTCATATTACGGTGTTGTTACAGTAAACACCCCCCAAGTGCAGTCAAGTTTATCTCGGGTAAAACTATGCCCATATTCAATAATTAAAATATGGGAAGGGTTGACTTGGTCCAACTTTACTAGCGAGTTGAGTCACCATAGCGACATATCAATCAAACCCCAGCCCAGCAGTGATTTGTCAGATTATTTGTTGTAATATCTTAATAACAGGGCAATTTTCCCCCAACTGCAAGGTGCAAGCTCAGTTCGGTGCCGTTTGTGAATTTCCCCTTTTTTGTGGCATCAATAAAGTATCTGTCAATCAATCAATCAATCAAAAGTAAAAAATGGACCATAAAATCACTAATTTGAGGGTCCGAATAAAATGTATGAGACCATAATGACTCATAACAAAAATTTATTTGCTTAGTATTTTCAGAGAGAAGTCCAATGAACAGTGGATCTCAAAACCTGTTCAAATGCCAGGTTTTTGTGATGTAAAAAGGTGACACCAACATAAATAAATTCACAACTTTTTACACTTTTAATGTGACCTATAACCTGTACAATGCAATTGAAAAACAAACTGAAATCTTTCAGGGAAGTGAATTAAAATAAGTAACTGAGATAATGAGGTTGCACAAGTGTGCACAGCCTCTTATAACTGGGGATGTGGCTGTGTTTGGATTTAACTAGTTGCATTCAAACTCATGTTAAATTGGAGTCAGCACACACCTGTCACCATTTAATTAACCCTTTGATTAACCCCAAATATAGTTCAGCTGTTGTATTAGGCTTTTCCTGACATTTTTGTAGCCACATCCTCCAGCACAAGCCATGGTCCACAGAGAG
>JAQQAE010006133.1:0-16957 GCA_029823295.1 Pseudamia nigra
TGAGACCAGTCAGAACTGAAGAAGCTTCCTGCATAGTGAAACGTCTTCAAACCAAATTTACAGTCCAGTCGACAGGAGGGAAACCACACGCCTTGCTTTATGAGCCATGTCATTTCCCATCTGAGGTAATATTTGTCCCAAAACCAAAATGGCCGTTACCATGTTTAAACTCATTCTTTGAGAATTAAGTAGTGATGGTGGTGAAAATCTTTCACCTCCTTCTCAACTTGAGCTGCAGAGACTTTGAAGAGGTTGTGGAGATGAAGTTACAATGAGCAGGGCGGTAGTGGCTCAGGTGGTAGAGCAGGTTGTCCAACAACCAGAAGGTTGTTGAACCCGGCTCCATCACAGTTAGTCAGCTGTGTCCTTGGGCAAGACACTTGAATAAATGTGTGGTGGTTGTTGGAGAGGCCGTTGGTGGATATTGGCAGCCACGTTTCCGTTGCTCTGCCCCAGATGTGTAGTTGTAGCTTAACATCACCAGTGTGTGACTGTGAGAATGAATGAGTAATGTATCCAGTGTAAAGGACTTTGGGTGTCTTAAGAAGTGCAAAATCAATCCAATCCATTACTATTAATGATGTCATATATGCAACTTCCTGTTGGTACTCTTTATAATTATGGATTTTCATAGTCTTATATTAATTATAGCTCAATAGGTCTACAACAAACTCTTCAAATGTTATCCTTTAAATTGACAAACATCATGTGTGCAAGTGACATAGTTCAGTCGGGTTCAGGAAATTGTCTGCTACTCACCATAGGCTGTAAAATTATTTTTTTCCAAAGATATGTCCTATGAGGGCAGAACTTAGGCTCTCTATATTGAGATGTATATTGAGACAGAGAGACAGAGAAGACATGCTATTATTCTATGTTTTAATCTGAAAACAGCTCAATTCTTCAATTATATCACACCTGAACATGCTCTTTAAATGACACCTGTTAAATTTGGAACATTGTCACATTTTGAATAATAGGGGAATACTGGTGTGCATGTAAACACAGTCATTCACTCACAAAGAGGCACACAAATGGCTGCCAAAGCAACAACAAACCCAGCTTAGAGTCACCTTAGACCCTGCTTGATTTCTCAAGTCAGCGACCCTACTTTGTCTACTGTAAACTGACTGATTTGTATTATACAGCATGATACTCATTTCCTTTTGGTTTTGTTTATTTCATTGGCAGTACTAAAGGAGGATTATTTGTATCATTATTGTCAGGGCATGTTGGGTTGATTGATGTCATTTTCTTCCCTCCTTTGTTGCCCCGCCCCCTTCCCCTCTCCGTGGTTGTCATGGAGATGCACCAATCTGCATCCTCACTGTGGCGCATTAATCTTTGCACCCTCACAATATTTCTAAAGGAGATTTCTAAAGATCAACATGTTTACTAATGGAATATTTCTAACTTTTTTGTTCAAAGAGAATGAAAGAATAAAGTAGTTTTTACTCTGACTTGGCTGATGTGTGTCTGTGTGCATGTCGATGTCGTCTCCACACCGCCTGGGACCGCAGCACCACCACCCACTCTAATGAAAACGTTTGCACCAGGTGCGAAGAAGGAAACAGGGATGAAGGAGTTTATGGAAAATCAGATGACACTCCTGGATTCCTCCTTCCAGCTCGCAGCGTCTGAATTCATTCATTAGAGGACGCGGTCAGTCACACAGCGTTACTGAACCTGACAGACCTCTTGGACGAGTGAGGTGTGTGTTCCACTCAGTCAGGATGTGTGTGTGTTTTATTTCTACAGTAATGCTGTAGATTATTTCATTCAATTTTTTGAATATTTTGTTCATTTAATGCAATTTTTAAAATATTATTATTATTTATATTATTATGTTTTTTCTTTTGTTACTTAAATTTTGTTACCGGTAATTTAATAGATTATTTTGTATACTGTATATATTTTTACATTTTCAAAAATGTTTTGTTAGTTTTGTGGGATACCTTGCTTCAATTTTGATGTTTCTTTTATTATTTTAGCAATGCCATGGATTATTTTGTTCATTTTTGTTATTAACTTTGTTTATTATTTTATTTATTTTTTTAAACATTTGCTTAACTTGTTCATTTATGAAACTTCTTGACTAATTTTGTAGAATATTTTTAGTTTTCTTGATTATTCTGCTCATTTTTGTTTTACTAGTTTTTATTATTTTTGCTTATTTATGTTTATTTTGTTCATTAATTTATAGTTGTTTTTTAATAACTTGCTGAGTTTCTATTCATTGCTTATTTTGTTAATTTTTGATGTTTGTTTCATTCATTCATTTTTGCTAATTTTGTGGGTTATATTTAATATTAGGTTATTTCTTCATTTCTTGCTTGCTTTGTTCATTTTTGACATTATTTTATCAATGTTGTTGATTATTTGTATTATTTAGGGTCATTTGGTTGTTTTTCTTCATTTCTTTCATATTTTGCTCACCTCTGATGTTCCTTGTATAATTTTATCTACATTAAAAATGTGAATCGGGCAACTTTGAATGAAGTTTATGACCCAAGCAGATGCCAAATTCTTCTTTTGGGTCTTGAACTTCAAAAGTCTGGGAATAAATGTGTTTTATCTGTGTCTCTGTTGTACAATTAGACAGATTCAAGACATTTGCAAAAGACTGTTTTTTCTATGTATCAAGACTAGAAAAAATACAAGACGCTTTATTTTTGCAAGTCACACTTGAGAAAGAATAAACAAAAGAGAAATGCTGTTAACACCTCGACACAGGTCGATTTACAAAGAGACTGAAAAAAATTCTTTTGGCTGAATAAATTATCTTACAAAAACAGATGGTATCATCGTCATACATCATTACAATACACAGCGAAACAAATTTGTGCAAAGTACCTGTAGGTTTAGATAGAGCTCTCACAGTTGGCTCACGTCTCTCTTTTATCCCTGTCAGTCCTGTCTCCCTTTTCTTCCACTCTCTTAAAAGTCAAGTGCTCAACAGGTTGATTAAAGGGAGGACTTGTGAAAGTGGGTTGAAGTGGAGCAACAGAGTCTACAGCTGACTGACAGAATATTCAGTTCACACTGTGGCGACCACCTCCTGTTTTCCTCCTCCTTTGTTGGATGGAGGAAGTCCCGACATCCAGGGTCAGTGCACACATCCCATCTCCAGCAAACCCACAAAATACAAGTGCCAATCCTCCTCAGGCGATATTTCAGTCATTACATTGTGGTTTCTTCCCATTCCAGCTCGACATCACCTACAGGCAGTGGAAATGTGTTAGAGAATATTACTGCAAATCACAATATAGTCAGGTGCAATATGCAAATCACAGGTCCTGTAGAGAATACAAATTGTATTTTTTTTTACATGTAAAGGAACACAGAGGTCATTAAAATGTCATTATGATAAACATTTCATATCTAGTGATGTACACTTACAGTCAAAAGTTTGTACACTCCCTCAGTATTTTTTCTTTGTTTTTCATTAATTTTTCAATTTTATAGTACTTAATTAATATTAGTATTTTATTAATCCCTTGCAGGAAATTCATCTTGCTGCTGCATTAACAGCACACGGTCTCTGAGTGCAGGGGAAACTGGAGTACTTGGAGAAAACCTGCACAGGCACAGGGAGACCATGCAAACTCCACACAGGAAGGCTGTGTGTTGCCCCTGGGATTCAAACCCAGAACCTTCTTGTGTTTGCCACTGCACCACCGTACTGCCCACACTGTATTATTTTCAACATTGTACATTAATACTGAAGACATTCATACTGTGAAAGATATGTATATAAATATATTGTCCAAAGTAACCACACTTAGCTTTAACAACCACTTTGTACACCCATGGCCTCCTCTCAGCAGATTCACAAAGTTCACAGATGTGCCTGTCAAGCATTAATTTATGTTATTTCTTGCCATCTTAATGTGCTTTAGACCCATCAGTTGTCTTGTGCAAAGGAAGGGTCAATAGCTCGACTACTCCAACTACCATACAAGTTCATTGTATGGCAAAAAACACATTACGTTAGGAGAAAAGGTAATTCCTTAGATGAATGAAGGTCAGTCAGTCCTTTGAATGTGTGTCCAAGTGCAGTTGCCAAAACCATCAAACAATATGATGAAACTGGCTCTTATGAGGACTGTCCTGAGGCTGGTAATTCTAATAAATCGTCTGATAATCCCCTTCAGCAGAGGTAACTCTTGCTCATCATTTACAGGGAGCCAGTTTCATACAAATGCCATGAGGGTGCATAGCTGTTGTCAAACTAAATGTGGCTACTTTGGATAAGCTAAAATATAAAACCTCTTTTTGTTAGCTACATAATTCTATACATTTTGGATATCTCCAGTATTAGTATACAACAATGAAAACAATAAAAATAAACCAAAGCAACTGGAGGTGTGTCCAAAATTTTTACTGGTAGTGTATGTTATTACAAAGATAAATTTCAACTAATTTCTTTGTGGATAGGAAGAAGATTTTTGGTTCTGAACATTAAACCAATATACTGTAGTACTCAAGTAGAAGTATTGTTACTTAATGATTATAGAGACTCAAGCAGAAGTCTTCATAAAAATAGGTACTTGAGTAAGAGTAAAAATTCCATTCAAGTAGTAACTACATGATATGGCATTTATAACAGCCTCATATATTGTATTTGAAAAGCTTATTTATCATACAGTTAATAACAACAACAACAACAATAATAATAATAATAATAATAATAATAATAATATCAAATAACTCAAAATTAACTATTAAAGGTCCAGTACACTACAAATACATACTGTATACAAATAAGCCTCTAATTAATGGCTAATGTGTTCTTTAAAGTGTTACTCGAAACAAAAACAATGTAAAAGTAACAGCTAGAAAAAATGATGGAAAATAAGAAGCAGGATGGAAATGCCATAAGTCAAAATGAAAAGAAATGGATGGAAAAGATGCAGCAAGATGAAAACTACGTAGCAGACTCAACATAATAAACAAATAAAGGCATATAAAGACAAGTAAAATGAGCAAAATTTGCTTATTTAGAGACAAACCCAAACTACACAAGACAAATGTATATTCTGATAACAATCATGATCACATTGAGATGCATCATGATAACCACAATAAGTATCTTATATCATCCAGTCCTAATAGAACATCATATGTGAAAATCATATTGTTGATTCTTTGTCTTATATTAATTCATGATAATTGCAATAACTGTCAAAAGTAATCATATTATGATTTGCTTGGAGTTCACACTGTGTGACGGGAAGCGGTAAATGTGTGTGACTGACCCTGTGTTTCTGTAAGTTTCATGTGTCTATTTGTGTTTTATTGAGTTTTATATGTGTTTCTGCAGGTTTTAATGTCCTTTTACATGTGTCTCTGTGCTGTCATGGGTTTTACCTTCCATGGTGTCCAGGGAGTCCATTTTTTCCAGAGCGGAGTAGCTGACAAACCAGATAGACTGACTGTTGCCTTTGTTGTTGAGAAGTTCCAGAGCACTTTGATGGAGGAAGATGTACTGAGCCTGACAATATACACACACAATATTTTACATTATTCAACACTCTAGCTCTCTGTAATTATTTATCTGGTGAAGCATTAAGTATTAAAGTGTGTGTTTTTAGAACAATGTTAAATTCGCAAACATTATGTAACCTCAAGTAAAAGATTTTAACTTGATATAACAACTGCTTAAATACATTTAAATATGCAAATGACACTAAATTTGACATGGAAATGACAATTTTAACTGCTATTAGTGCACCTACCAGAGAAACATTTATTAGAGGAAAATATAGCTGAAATATACTGTATGAATTGCCAACAATTTGGAGAGACAATAATTGAAATTCATCAATTTTTTATCAAACATTGAAACAAAAATGAACAAATTATAAATAACGTAACTAATTACTGTATTTTCCGGATTAAAAGTCGCTTTTTTTTTTTGCATAGTCTGGCGAGGGGAGTGACAAATACATCGAAGCGACCTGTATTTTAAAGAAATTCGGAATAGGGTGTTTGACACACTGATAGCCGCTAGAGGACGCGAGCCACCGCCGTGAGCAGCCTGACACGTGTTCCCCGAACAAATGCGACCTGTTCTGCAGAGCAACTAATACACGTTTTTTTCTTCTTCATTATGCATTTTTTGGCTCGTGCGACTAACATACTGGAGCGACATATCACCCGGAAAATACAGTAAACAAAGATGTACAAACCAGTTAAAGTATCCATGTCCTGCTGAAATGTTTTGGCACGTTATGAAACATAAAATACAGCAAAGGAGATCATGAACTGTTGAGGGGCTGAAATCCAATATCAAGCAAAAATTGAAGACATTCCACTTTCAAAATGAGACCAATTGGTCTCCTCACTGAGCATGTAATTATTTAAAAAAACAAGTTTCTATTTGGACATTGAATGTTTTCTTTGTGTTGTGTAAACAAGAGGCTTTCATGTTTTTAAAATCATCACATCACATTTCTATTTACCTTTTACACCATGGCTCAAATGTTTTGGACAGCAGGTCACGTGTGCCTCTACTAGAACTGATCAACATGTACAGTGACTTTAACATTTGCATTAATTTTCACTTTTAAGTGGTTTTGATGACATGTTTGTGTTATACAGAGTGACTGTACTTCAGTGACATTTGTGAACAAACATGCTTTAAATTAGTACTTTGAAGTGAATGAAGCCTCCTAAAGGTACATTATGTGTTGTCCCCAAATGAAAAGACAACTACTCCAACAGTATGAACAGTTCTGCAGCATTGAAACATCTCCTAACATATTATAAACAGTGTTTTATTTTAACAGCTTCCGGTACTCCAGACCAAGAACACACTGCCAAAATGTGGGTCCTAAGAAAACCTGAATACATCTCAAAATAATAAAAGAGTAACTCTGCGAAGCCTCCTGGGCACTAAGCAGGATCCTTGCAGACTCAAATGCCGAGACATACACCAGTGGTCCATAAGTAATGAGTGGGGAAGGTAATTTTAGGATAGGTTCATACTGTTTCAGGAGGGGAAATCCTGTTCAGCCTGTGCCTTTAATCCACTGCCAAATCATTCCCTTTGTCAAAGAGAGAATTTTCCAAATAATTCCTCATGGGAATGGGATCACAGCAGGGCATGACGCGAAAAGTAGGACAGATACACTGCCATTTATGTGTCTTTGATGATTTCTAAGTGTACTGGAACAACTTAAGAGAAAACGCTGTATAATCTGTGTTTTGTCTCCAGGTTGTACACCACAGAAATAAACGACTCCATTTATTTCACACAAACTCACCAGATTCTGCACCATGCACATCCTCTCACTGCGCAGTTCAGCCACCAGTCCGTAAATATCCACAAAGTCGTGATCTCTGACATGCTGGATAAGGTGATCGAGAGCAATAAACACACCTGTTCTGCCCACACCCGCACTGAGAAGCAGAAAGAGAACACTTTATTATCACATGGTCTGTTATAACACTTAGAATGTCATGTTTATATCTTATGTGCAGTCTTATGAAATATGAGATCATAGCACTTATGGTTACCCATTACCTAAGGCAGTGAACATCATTTAATTGACACGTCACTTAAGGACATTAGGATTTATAGGCTTGTGTGCTGCTGTACCTGCAGTGCACCGCTATCGTGCTGTTTTCGTGCCTGGTGGCTCGGACAGCTCTGACAAACTTAATGAAGGTGCTGCAGGACTCTGGGACGCCGTGTTCAGGCCACGCTGTGTAGTTGAAATGACGAACCAGGATATAATGTCCGTGCTGCACAGAGAAAGTTCTTTTAGACAGTAATTGTAAAGAATTCACAATGTATCAGAGTGATCAAGTTCCACCAAGACAAATAAGGGTCAAAGAGTGAGGGGCATAAGACCAGTGAGAAAGAAAGATGTCTTTGTAAGCAATTAAACACACAGTATCACTGATCAAAAGTACATATTGTCTCCTCAGATCTGCTTCATATAGCTTTGCGTTTTTTTAGTCTGCTCCTAAAAAGAATAAAAATGTTTTCACTTCTGTTATTCAAAACGAGCATAATAACTCAATAAAATGAGCTAGGACTAAGTAGCGCCATCAGCACCAAAACAAGACACTAACCTGGAAATTGCATTAAGAAGCACCAAAGTTAATTTTTTTCATTTGCTGAATTGGCCACATGTGGGTTACAGACCCTTGAGCTAAACGCTAAGCACAATTCCTACCATTCTAAACCGGTTTTGCAAATCTCTAAACACAAATTTCATCTTTTTTTTGCACACTTGGTTCACTTGGAACCGCTGGTCTCCAAAATGCAACATCCAGAAAACATATCCATCTCCCTCATGCTGCACTAGTGTGAAGTCAACGGGAAGATACCTCAATCATGTGAAGAAAAAAAAAGGCCTCAAGGTTTTACACAGTCAAAACAAACACTTTTTTTATTGCTGTAAAGAATGAATGCATATTTTGTTACTTGTTTTGTTATCTGCTGTTCTCTTTATGTGGGTTACACTGACTTTAGCACCTTTTAGCATCATTGTTGTCATTTCAGACAGGACGCTCTCATCTGATTTAGGGGTGTTTATAGGAGCTCATATGCATCCATATTTTGGTGGTGACTGTTCAAGAGATGCTCTGGGACAATCTGCGCAAGCCTGACACAGACGGCCCCGGGAATCTAAATTCCCCCTAGCAGAACCTGGCATCTTGATTTTATGTAACAAAACTAGATTATAGAAGAAATATGCTTTGAAGGTTGTTATACTATTGTTATTTCTATCCATCATCCATTTTCTACCCCTAAATCGTTGTAAGAATCGGGGAGAGTGCTGAAGCCTACTGTATCTCAGCTGAAATATTTTTATTTGGCCAGGTAAATTCAGGAGGAGGTTAGGGAGGTGGAGAAATGCTTTTTTCCGGCTTTACGGACGAGCGATAGTCACGTGGGCACAGCAGCATAGCGGAAGGAATGAAAGCGGCTAGGATTCAAAGGTGCAGCTGATCCGGGGTAAGAAAATTAAGCACAGACTTCCACATCTGCCTGAACTATGCTTAGGTTTTGTTCTGTCTTTTGAGTCTTTGATATCATTTTCACCCTTTTAGATCATGTTCATCTTTTGCATTTTTCAAGTTCTTTTGTCATAATATGAAAATACAACTATAAACTCTACATGCAGTACTAGACTGTATACAGTAAAAAAGATGGACAAACCCTCCATGGATCAGACACACCTGTCAATCAAAGCCCCTGTACCCATAGTTATGCACAAATATTGGCCTTTGGATCGTCTACATTAGAGGCATAGAAAAATTCTATAGAAATTTTTTTTTAGAAAAATCATCCTTGTACAGTGTTCACAGAGTTCGTACCAAACTATAAAGATGAAAACCGTTGTTTGTACCAGGCTGTAAACAGAGGAGGGTAGTATTCAAGTATATTTACTTCTTTACATGAACTTCAGTAGTATTGTACCATAAAATGTACTTCTGAGAGTTGTTTTTCAGAAAACTTTTTACTCTTACTCAGTTACATTTGTGATGCAAAAAACATACTTCTACTCAGTGCTTCTACAAAAGCACAAATACACAAAATAATCACGCAAAAATAATCAACTAAAATGAACAATGTAATCAAGAAATTGAACAAAAAGTACAGTATGTGAGCAAAAATGTTCAAATTAAGGTAAAAAGGTTAACAAACATGAACAAAAAAGGAAATAAGCAATTGGCAAAACATTGACTAAAATATGAAGAAAATACCCAACGCGAAACAACAACATCACCAAAAAAAGATCATGATAATCACGGAAATTAACAAAAATGACCAAAATTCTTGTTTGGAAGCTGTATATTAAGTTATAATGAATTTCATGTCATAAAGTACCTCACTACTTGAGCATTTTCTTTTATCAGATACCTTTTTAGTCTTACTCAACGACTTATGTTTATGAGTACCTGTGATTGAGTCATTAGAATCATAAAGTAACAATTCCTTTACCTGAGTACTGTTTCTGAGTGCTATACCTATCTTGGGTTGTAAATATGATTTTTTTCTTGGAGTCTATGGGCATTGACTCACTTTTGTATTTAGCCCCCAGTGGACACTGGCGGTACTGCCTTTCCTGACGAATTCACTTTTTAACTCATGGCTCTGCCTCGTGGAGTCAAAACACATGAACACTTTTGATAGTTCTGAACAGTGATTATTTGAGGACACAGTTTTGAATGCTGTGTCACAGATATTTCACTCTTGTGTAATTAGTGTTTGGAGCTTTTAGAAACTGACACACCTTTCTGGACATGGATACAAATAGGATACGTGTTTGAGAGTGTGTACATGTACAGGGCATATCTGCATAGTGTGTGTGCTTTCATGAATTACCTTTTCTACTCTCAGGGTTCGAACAGTCCAGTCAGGAAACACCTGCTCCGATACCTTCGAGATCAGAATGTCACTAAACACCGACATCGGCTTATCGTCCTCTGGCCAGTACTTGTGACATCGAATCTGAATGCCACAGACACACAAATAAAACCATCAGAGAACAGATGAAACCCTGCTGGTTGTAATCAGGTCCAGATGTTTTACTCACTCGGCCTTTCTCATAACACTGTGTGAGCATGGCGATGTTGCGGGTTCCTGTTTCCCAGATCATCCTCCAGAAGGCAGCCACAGTGCCCGGCAGAGGACCCTGGGTGGCAATGAATTCATTGGGACACAGGTAGCCCTTGAAAATCAGACATAGAAGCGATGCTTTTACAGGAAGCTATGGACTGATCTCTGTGTCACCACTCTCCACAGCTCATAATGACTCAAGTGCAAGCATCCAGGTTTCAGCAGTTCACAGAGCTGGTACTCACTGACACAAAGCTGGCATTGATGTAGTCAGAGCCCTCGGAGCCCGGCTGGGAGAGCAGCTTCACCCGGTTGTTATTATCTAGACATATAACAGCAAGAAAAGAGCAGTGGAAATACACTATGTGAATCTGTAACAGGAAAATGCAACCTGAAGAAAAAATATTATTTCTTTAATAATTTATTTCAGGTATAGCTTGGTGAAAAACGTTATCATATTAAGAATTTTTATATCAACCAAAATCAATAAGTATCACTTCACGTTCACTTTAGTCACAGCCCTATAATGATTAATATGAAAACAATGTGTAAGATGTAACACGAAAAGACATGATGACAAAAAAGAGGCACAATAAGATGAAAATAGACTAAATAAATGGACCACGATCAAAAATTAGAAAAACATAAAGCTGACTTGAGCAGCATTAAACAAAGTAAATCAAAACAAAAAAAAATAGCACAAGGTCATATGCAGCACATGAGGTCATATGCAGCAAGATGAAAAACAGTGTGTTTCCATGCACCCTAATATTCCCCTATTTCTGAGACATCCATCCATTTTCTACCCCTTGATCCTTGTGTGTGTGTACACTATGTGTGTGGTGGTGGTGATGGGGGGGGGGTACTGGAGCCTATCCCAACTGACTTGTGACTAAGGCAGGGTACACCCTGGATGAGTCACCAGTTGATCACAGGGCTGACATATAGAGACAGACAACCATTCACGCTCACATTCATGCCTATGGACAATTTAGAGTGACTAATTGATGGAGGGAACCCATGCAGAGAACATGCAAGCTCCACACGGAGGGGCCCTGCCTCCTGGCGTTGGGATTGAACCCAGGACCTGTGTGAGGTGTGAGTGCTACCCACTGCACCACTGTGTCGCCCACTTTTTCTGAGACAATTTATGAGATTAGATTCTGGGAGTGATCTGGTCCATTGCCTGGATCCAGAAGATTTTTAAAGGATTCTTTACCATTGTGAGATAGAGTAATGCCACAAATAAAATTCAGAAAATTTAGCCAAAAACATACAGTAGGATAACACCATAATAGACGCTATCAGACCACAAAGTTTAAGCCAGATGTGCACAATATTCTGGATATAGTGATCCAGAATGCTTGTAGTACTTACAGGGGTTGAGGAAAAATAGCTACTGAACAGTAGTAAATAAAGTTATAGACATGAAACTGACAACAAATTGTAGTGGAAAGTCTGCTGATTCAGTAATGTGCCCAAGAATTTGACATATCTTCCACATTTACGGAGCTAGATCCAGGAGAAAACCACCACAGGTGTGCCCTCTCCAATTGCTTTCTAGTTGCGAAAAGCTTTTATTCAAACAGGTCATCTCAGTAAAAAATATTATAAACGGATGACCATATCTGTATAAAGTTCAGAGTAAAACTGCGGTCTTTACACCAGACAAGTTTCAACAAACAATAATTTAAAAATCGGGATCATTTTTGACATATTCCATGCATGAAAGAGTTAAAATACTTTTAGAATTTGCTTCCCTCTCTGTGGCTCTCTGTTCCAAACCCATTTGTTTCTAAGTTTAAAACCTCTGTATTCCTGTCATTTATGAAAACAGCTGATTGCAGCAAATTTCTGATGTGTCGTAAATCATAAACCTAGTGTTGCTTAAGCAGGAGGACATAATGCATCTGTTGGGACTTATTTTCATCCACTAGTTTGTTGTAGTATTTATGGATTTAGGACAGTGTGTGACTCAAAATAAACTACCTTGTCTATGTTCATCATAATGAAGAGACATGTCGCCCAGTGCTTAATGCTGTGATTTTAAAGTGTAGTTCTACATACTGTAATTAAGTAAAAGTTATGCCAGGCTTGTTAGTAGGATTTCTCCTCTTTTTGACCTTTTCAGAAACTTTTTAGACTTTACAACAAATGCAAAATGTAACATTCAGCAGCTTCACATTTACTCACAAGGTTTGATGTTTGGAAAGCGGTTTTTGGATCTGTTGCAGGGCATGTCTGCGTCTGTGGTGGCCAGGTCTGGCAGCAGCTTCGGGAGTTCCTGGAGAGCAGGATAACGCACGACACATCAGTATTCACGCATGGTACACAAAGCTGGTGCATGTCGTGATATTGGTCAGGTTTTGGGGATTCTTACAGAAAACTCTTCCTGGAACTTGGCATTGTCATTGCTACACAGATCCTCTACGTGCTGCAGAAAAGATTTCTTGTTCACAGGCCTAATAGACACAGCAAACACACTGAATGTGACAAATTCAAAAGATTCATGAAATTTTGATACATTTATTATGTGTTTAGTTGTTATTTAAGTTGCAAAGAATGTGCTGGAAACAAGGGAAAGTATATTCATTCCTATACAAGAAACAAGGGGTTTTCGTTGAAATGGGGAGACAGTTTTAGAAAATGTGAAAAAAATGAACAAAAATGAATATAAAATAAGCAACAAATTAACTTAACAGGCAACAAAATGAACAGTAATAAAGTACAGTAAGTAACAAAATGAATAAAATTGACAAAAATTCAAAAATCGACAAAATAACATGCAATGAACAGAAAGAAAATGTACAAAAATTAACAAAAATGAATAAAAAATGAACAAAACAAGCAACAAAATAAACAGCAAATCAACAATAATTAATTTTGTTAATACAAAATACATAATAAGCAAAATGACCAACAATGAACATAACTGATCAAATAAAAAGGAATGACTAAAACATAAATATTAACAAAATAGCATACAAAATGAAAAGAGGTGAACAAGATAAGCAACAAATGAACAAAATAATTGACAAAATGAACAGAAATTTACAAAAAAAGAACAAAGAGTTACAGAACAACATACAAAATGAACAGGAGTGAACAAAAAAAAATAAACAAAATAATAAAAAGTGCAACAATGAACAAAGGGGAATGAAAAAAGTGAGCAAAATAATCAACTAAATGAACTAACTAATTAAAAAAGTGAACACAATGAACAAAAAAAACCCCTCCAAAATAACAAAATGAAAAAAAAAAACTGAGTATACAAAAAGATAAAATAGTCCAACAATTACCCAAAAATGAACAAAATGCTATAGTTTACAAAGCATATCATCTAAATTTACAAACTAATGGCGTAAAATTTCTTTGATAAGCCAAGGATTCTATATAGATTCATGTTGTTACATGCAGAACTGCACAAAAACATTGAAAGCTCTGGGAATGAACTATGACAAGGACTAAAATGGACATTAATTATGGTTGCATGCATGAGCTGGAAGAATGACCCAGTGTGTGGAAGGATTAATGTTGTTGTCATTTTGGTTCTTTGTGGGTGTTATTCACTGCTTTGACTATTTCACCCTTCTGTCCCAGCCCGGTCTCAGAAGAACAACTCACTTCCTTTTTTTTTGGGTAAAAGAGGTGATTTTTGACTGCAGTTGTGATGGCAAAATTGATTCAGATTCCGGATGAATCCCAAATATTTGTACTATAAATACAAAATGACTTACTTGAGTGATTTCCTGTAGCTGAGGAGCCTGTGCAAAAGCAAACAAGAAAAAAAAAATCAACCAAAGGAAGCACATGAAGCCAAACCAGCTAATCTGATAATCATGGCAGACAGGTTGCTGTCTATTAAATTGTTCTATTTTTTAGCTAAACTGCCTGTGACTCAACATGGATGGACTTTGTTTTATTGGAAAAGAATCTGTGAACAGCCGTAGACGTGGATGACGCATGTGATTATCCCTCTGTGGCTCTGATTTCTTCACAATGCTGGAGACTTGTAGTTACACATAGAATCTCCACTGCTGATAAAGCCTGCCATTTGTGCCCTTGAAGGCCACTAAGCCTTGGAAGCAATTTGGAGATAGTGAGTAAGTAAACAAACTAAAATGGTCTCAAGCAGAGGAGTGTCAGAAAAGCTTGGTAATCTCTGCAGCAATGAAGGAAAAAGGAGGACACTACAGGCCAAAAAAAAGCTCACCAAATCTTTTTAGCAATTATATTTACAGACAAATACAGATGGATGGCTTCATGCGATGATTAACATAATGATGGCACGTACAGGTAGTGAGGAGTGAAAGAAGGAACATGCAACAAGTCCACACCAAGCTAATCCATCACACACATCGAACACCCAACTTACTGGATGACATATATCTCTTTCCGTCTAAAAAAGAAGGAAGAGTACCTGGTGGGAAAAGAGTGTTTAGTGTGAGAAAAGCAAAGCCCGAGCAGTCTCTGACAGGTTAATCCATGTGTCTGCATGCAAACACAGCCATTTGTGCCATTTCTGTGACAAAGCAGGAAAACATATTGTGTTATTTTAACATAAATGGCCAATGAATGTTGTTTTTTTTCATACACATCTGAGACGAGTCTCTCAGGTCATGATGAGATTCCAGTCACAGCCGAGCCAAGAGGCAAAGACACATTGTTATAGCGACAGCAGTTTGAGCTTACAAGACAGGTGGTTTAGCTTAACAATAAATCCTTTAACACCTGGCAATTTTGGTTCCAACCGAGGAATGTGCGGACAGAAAACTCTTCAAAACTGCTTTTTTTGTAAACTGTGTGACTGAGTAACGATACATACAGTATATTATGTTTGGATTATACTGATTTTACTCCATAGACTGTATATAAATGATGGTCAAAACCTGTGTGACATCACCAAGCGGTTTTCCGGAAAGCTGGGTGTCACCGTATTGGCATTACTATCTACTCTGATCCAAAAATGGACTTGTGTGAGTGGAGTGTGAGTGGAGCTGAGGCAGGTTGAATTGAAATGAAGAAGCCTCTGGCTCTGTCAATCAAAGCATCAGTGCACAGTATCTGTGTCAGGATCATCTAGACAGGCAAGTTATATAAAAATACACCCTGTAGAGTGTTCACAAAGGAGGCAACTAGAAAACACAAAATAAACTCTGCCAAGGCAGCTCAGGCTCAGCTCAGGCTCCAGAGTCCCCTCCCATGACCTACGAAAACTTTATCCAAATCTGTCCATGACTTTTCGAGTTATGTTGTGAACAGATAAATAAACTGATGCTGACAAAAACATAACCTCCTTGGCGGACCTAAGAAACTACAGAGGCTATAACCGTTGTTTATTCCAGGCTGTAAGCATGTTTATTTCTGCTTTAAAGTGGGGCATTTTAACATTTTTGGACTCTACAGGGATTGACTTGCTTGAATCTTGCCCCCAGTGAACACTGACGATACTGCAGCTTTTTTTACACTTGGGCACTTAACCATGACTCTGCTACAGAGTTGGAGATAATTTTACATTTAACAAAAGACTTATTTTTCAGAGGAGCATGTCTTTTAGATATGGTTTAATATTCTTGTTTTACAAGATCAGCTAGCAGCACTTATTGTTTGTACATTTTTATGTCAAATAAAAGTAAAACAAAAAGGCAAGGCACTGGAATTGATGCAAAGATGGTTGGAGAAATGCAGACAGTTTGAATTATCTGTTCTGCAGAGAACTAAAGCAAACACTAAACAATAAAGCCACAATGACACTGTGTTGTTTCCTACTACTTCTGCTTCTATTTTAGTTTCTGCACCAGCTCCACAACACTGGGAGCTTTTGTGTTGACAGAAGCACACATGACGTTGGCTGCAGCAAAGAGATTTTTTCCTTGCTGACTTAGATTTAAAATCTCATCTTGAACAGCTAGATAAAGCCCTATAGTCATGAAGAGCACACTAAGCTTCAGCTGCTGTGTATTACATTGGATAAAATGACACATTTAGATTAAGACAAAACAAAGTGGAGACAAATAGACTAACCGGTTGAGCTTCTCTTGTTTCAGCTCCATATCTGCCACAGCAATTAGTTGATCCAGTTTGCACTTGGTTTCTATGATCTCTGCTTCTCTGGGGGAGTAAGTCCCTCCTTCTTTCTTGTGCTGATGGAGCCTGGCATTTCATGGTAAGAATGACATTAAAAGACACAGTTAATAATAATAATAGTTGTAGACAGTATTCAAATGAATAAAATGTATTGTTGGCTCCATCGATCTCGAAAGATCATGGGGGGGTTTTGTGCCGTGGGTCTCCGGTCAGGGAGCTGCAGCGTTGGACGTGGCTGTAGAGGCCGATACGGGATCTGCAGGTCCTGCCGCAGCCGCTGCAGATGAAGTC
>JAQQAE010006134.1:0-16957 GCA_029823295.1 Pseudamia nigra
AAACTTCTTTTAACAGAAGAGAAAAACCTCCAGCAGAACCAGCGGCTCAGGGTAGGCAGCCATCTGCCTCGACCGGTGCAAAAGATCCAAATGAAAGAAGTGATGTAAAAGATGTAAAGGGCAAAAATGATATAAAAGATGAAAATTTACCCACACAAAAATATTTTAAAAAGCTGCAAAAGTATGTAAACATGAAAGATGAAGATTACTGTAAAAGACAGAAACAATGTACGCAGACAACGGGAAAAGACATAGAAGGTTGCATAACGCAAAAACGGAAAAATTGCAAGAAATGTAAAATGATAATAAAAAAAGTAAAATTTCGTGATTGGTAAAAATTTGGTTTCTTCTGGATGTTAAAGTTAATGTTAGAGGCTCTACACCTAAACATAGACAGACATGTAATCACATTCCCTTCTTCTAATTCTCTCAGCCAGTTAATGCTGCTCATGACAGACGTCTTCTTGCAGACAGAACAAAACAAATGCATGCATGTAAGGTCTCATCCGTGTCATCACAGCTGAGCTCTGATTGGATCTCTTCTCAACTCGTCCCGCCTCTTCCTCCTTCCAATTGGATGTCATCTCTTAACTTATCCTGCCTTTTCCTCCTTCGCCTCCTTCGTCTCGACTCCTCCCACATTTTCTTTCCTTATTTTTATTTGATGACAAAAGTGCCAATTAATTTAGCCAGAATTTTTACTTTTGTCAATCAGTTTTTATTTAGTTTTTACCGTCTCATTTTCATTATGAAAAATGTTACTGACGAAAACTAGTAATCAATCAAATTAACACTGCCTAGTAGTCGCTAAATGCCAAAATTGATTTTGAATTTGTATGAAAGTGTGACCTTCACCTTTGACCTCCTGTCTCTAAATATACATAGCCAGAGGTGCTAGCCCCAACGTCAACCTTTTTGACAATGTTATTTGTTTTTGAGTTGGAGCACAAATAGACAAACAGACAGACGGCGCTGACCGTCCTACCCATGCATCAGCTCCATGAGTGTGGGTAAATGCTGTATGTATCTCTCACCATAGACCAACAGCCATTCATTCTTCATTTTTTTCCAAAATGGAGCCATAGATCTTCATACACGCATCTTCCTAACTCGTCTTCTCTTCTTCCTCTCTCCTTCACAGGTGAAACTCTGTGTGTGGCTGCTGCTCCATAGCCTCCCCTGTCCCTCTCCTCCCACCTGATCGCATCTCATCCTCCTCTTCATCCTCTGACACCATGACGACCACCCTGGAGACGCTGCTGGCTCAGCCGGGCCAGGAGCCGTTTTCTGAGATGGTCGACCCCTGCAAGGACTCTGGCGATCACTACAAGGTGGTTCCTTCCGTCGTTTGCTCCATGTGCTGCCTCTTCGGCATCATTTACTGCTTCTTTGGTGAGTGGACATTTTGAACATTCATATGTCTGGGAACCAAACGATAGTGCTTTTACAGATTATTTGGATGAGTGATATCCCCCCATTTTTTTGCAGACTCAAAAGGTAAATATTCCAGCTCCTCCCTGTAAAATGCCATATTATATCCATTTCTTACTTTATTAAAGTGAGGAAAATAAGCGAGAAAAATTAACAAAATGAAAAATTGAGCTGAGCTGATAAATCCATCCCAGGTCATGGCAATTTAGACAGGATCCGGGACAGGCCGGATGGGTGGACAACATGTCATCTTCAGAGGCAGACAACAACACCTTATGTTAGGCTATGGCTTTTTTCTCTGACCTGTCTGGTTGAGCTGGAGGAGAGCTGCACAGGATTAGTGAGCGCTTTGTGTCCAAAAATCCTACATAGTTCATCGTATGGCCAGTCCATTCACCCAACACTGCTCCCATTTTTGTTGTGGTCGTGGATCTTCACGTATGTTTTTTTCAGTGCCTTCAGTCTATAGGCAATCTGCTTTTGGGACCAGCGGATGCCTGTCTGGATCCTCACCTTCATTATGTTGGCAAACATAATGTTGTCCCTCACCATCCTGGTCAGGAGCCTGATTATTTCCTTCTCTCTGCGTACAATAAGGAGCTCCCGGATCTGGTGATCTTGACAGATGTCCACACTTTCTTGCCAAAGTTTGTTTACAAGCTACAGTTAATGCAGTGCGCCGTCATTCCTGACCAATACAATTAATTTGTCCTGCAAGTCCCACATCTCCCCGCTCCAGCTGTTAGTGACCCGGGCTGCTGCCACGATCAGTCCGGGTCTGACCCAGTTTGGATCCAACTCTCGGCCCGGGTCGCCAAGCGGGGTTGGCTGACCTGGGTTAACTCCTTCATACACAAAATCAACCCAGGTTAGAAGCTTGGTCTGAAATGGGTGTATGATTATACCATTGTGTGCTATTTTTTTGCTATAGTAAAGCCAGCGTATGTGTGTTTGTACAGGTATCAGGGCATTGTGGATGATAATTATGGATGCACTGCAACAGGCACTGTGTGTTTCCTTTTCATGGTAAATAGCAGTGTCTTATGCTTCTCTGTGTTCCTGCAGGCTATCGCTGCTTCAAGGCTGTGATGTTTCTGACGGGGCTGATGTTCGGCTCCGTCGTCATCTTCATGCTCTGCTACAAGGAGCGCGTGTTGGACACCCAGCTGAGCGTCGAGGCCTCGGTAGGCATCGGCCTGGGCATCGGCACCCTCTGCGGCCTGGTCACCATGCTGGTCCGCAGCGTGGGCCTCTTCATGGTGGGCCTGCTGCTGGGCCTGCTGGTGGCCGTGGCCTCCCTCGTCTGCATGGAGGAGCTGTCTGACAGCCCGCCGCGCTCCGTCTGGGTGCCCCTGGGCGTGCTGCTTGGCCTAGGCATGCTGTTTGCCGTGCTGACCTTGCAGTGGCAGCGCCTTTTCACCACACTGTCCACAGCTGTGTTCGGCGCGGCCGTCATCACAGTGGCTTTGGACTACTTTGTGGAGCTCTTTGCCCTCGTGCTCTACATGTATGAGAGGATGAAAGCAGTGCCTGGTAAACCAGTGTGCTGGCTCACGTGGGTGGTGCTGGGGGTGTGGCCTGCCCTTACCCTGCTGGGAGTCATGGTCCAATGGAAAGTCACCGCTGAGGGATACTCGCACACCAAAGGTGAAGAAACTGACCTGAGTGCATAGGCTCCCAAACTGAAACCGAACTCTTTAATCAGTAAACATAAGATCATGCATAAGGATTTATTTTATTCATTGTGATTTAATGTGACAGCCATACTGCATTAAGCAATAAGCAGCAATATTATGTCAAACAACACTAAATCTGTATAAGTAATCAACCAAATAATCAAAAAAGAAGAAAACATTCCAAGAAATGAACAAAATAATGAATTAAATGGACAAAATAAACAAAAATGATGAAAAAAGGGGAAACATAATCAAAAAAATGAACAAAATAATCTGTGGAATGAAAAAATAACCAATAAAATGAATATTAATAAAAATTTATCATGATATACAGTACAGGCCAAAAGTTTGGACAAACTTTCTCATTCAATGTGTTTCCTTTTTTTCATGACTATTTACATTGTAGATTCGCACTGAAGGCATCAGAACTATGAATGAACACATATGGAATTATGTACGTACTTAAAAAAAGTGTGAAGTAACTGAAAAGTTTCTTCAAAGTAGCCACCCTTTGTTCTGATTACTACTTTGCACACTCTTGGGATTCTCTTGATGAGCTTCAACAGGTAGTCACCTGAAATGGTGTTGGAAAACCATTTTTAACCCCCACTCTAAGTTGGCCCCCTTAATTTAAGTACCCCATTGATCCATTTGTACACTGGATATCATTCTGTGGTTAACATTGAATTAATGTCATCTTGCAGTGATCATCAGTCGGCAGCAGAGGAGGATGCAGGTGATGCGGATTCGACAGCGAGACGACCGCTATCGCAACAAAAAGAAGAAGAAGCAGCACCCCGGCTCCACCCACCATCACCACCTGGCCAAGCCACTCCACACCGAGCCCGCCTACCGTCGCAAACCAAACCCGATTCGCCGCTACGACACAGACGTCCTGTCACCGGTGAGGGGCTGCATGAGCATGTTTTTGTCGTGTCTGTTTGAATTCGTTTGATTTCATCATCTTTTAGTCTAAAGATCAGATGAGTCAGTGACGTAGCTGTTTAGTAGGTTTGGGGATAGTTCTAGTTTTTCCAAGACCAGTGGAAAAAAATCACAGCACCATAGCCATTCTTGTTGTTCTTTTTAACTCTTGCATGCACATAGTTTGTCTTCTCTGTTGGATTTAGGTGCCTTTTTTACATTTCCATTAAAACAAAGTAGTTATAAGAAGACAATGCTACTAATTGTAATGTGTGTTATGTTTCCTCTGTTGGAACACTGCAACCAGTCCACTTCCTGCTAGATTTTACGTTAACAAAATATGTGGCCATGCGATTAAATAGCAGATTATGTATATGCAATCAGCAACTCCAGTCTGCAGACACACGGTGCATGTAGCAGCAGAACATGTCATGTTTTTAAAAGATTCACTCATGTAGTTGTAGTTTACACTGCATTACAGACCTTTTTTTTGCACTTTTATTTCTTTTCTACTTTTTATGTAAGGCAGTGATTGAATTTTTTTATGGACGTTGTCTGTGATTGTTGGTAATTGTTTTTATCCTTTTCTTCTGGTCACTTAAATCAATCGATCAAGCCTAACTGGATCACAACAAACTTGACTTTTGACCTCTGGCCACCAAAACCTAGCCATTTCATCCTTTCATCCTTTCATGTGTACACTGTTTTGAGGAAATTAACTCATTAAAGTGGACAGACTTGAAATCACAGCAACATCGACATTTGTTGCACTTCACCTCTCCAAGCGGCTGAATGGAAAAAAAATCCATCCATCTTCTACCCCAGCTGACAATAATGCACAATTTAAAAAAAAAACAGAGGATGGTAAATTTGACCCATTAGTGGTTCTAGTGTTAAACATAATAGCCTCTTATAGGGATTTGCTGAGGACACATCTAAGAAATAGGATAAATTACAGAATTTTCAGGAAAGAACATAGTAGTCTTGGCATAAAACATTCAGCTCCTGCTCAGCGGCCATTGAACCCAGTCGCAAAACCATGATCTGATGTCTGTTTCAAGCTTTCATCAGTGTAGGTTTTTGTGTATAATTTGGACATGTCCTTTTATCTCTTTGCTCCAGAGTTACATCCAGAGTTTCCGAGATCGGCAGGTTCAGGCTCAGCCCTTTCCGAGTCGGCTGGTCGGTGGTCCTCACGCTGTGGTAGACGTGGGCTATGACTGTGGCTCCACAACCCCCCTTACCGGAGCTGCTGGACCTTCGCTCCGGGTCTGACCACTCCTCCTCCTCCTCCCTGTCTTAAAGGCCTGAACACACCACTAACCAGGGAGACACATGACTCTGCAATCACTGCCCTGTCAGTGGGTTTCAATGATGCAAAGATTCCAGATTTAAAAACAATCTGGGCTTAGCCACTCCCACTAAGAGGATGAAAATATGGCTAGGGCTGGATTTACCCATAATGCAAAACATGTTTAACCCTTTACAGGTTTGGATTCTGGCACTGGAGGTGTCACTTTGGTGCAGGGGTTTTCACTGTATTTCAGTCGCACAAATGCATGCATGCACTTACACTAAAAAACACACTGGAGGTACAATCTTAAGGGTCAAAGTGGAAACCCGAAGCAGCCTGCTGTACCTGGCCCTGGCCTGTATCGCACCATTTCAACTCCAAGCAGATCAGGGATCAGTGTTTTATTGCAAACCCGCCTCAGGTTCTAACACTGGCACCAACACAAGAAATCAGAATACAACTCTGCAGTGTTTTTCCATCTCCTCAACCTTGTAAAGATTATCTTTTAGGGAAATGAAGGGCCTTCCAATGCAAACTGAGGTCCTTTATTTGCTTTCTGTGCCATCTGGACAAAAACATTCCTTGTAAAAACGGGGATGTGTCTTTAATGACCTTTCAGAGGGGAAACCCTTCGTCACCCTTGGTGCTGGACAATAACACTTGCTCAAACTGCTCTTTGAAGGCCCGGGGATTCTGTTTTAATGGGTGCCTTGCCCCTCCTCGGACTGTACCTTTCAGCGACAGGAGGGGGGTTACTGGCAGATCTCCCCTTGGTGGCTTGTCTTTGCATTAAATGTGATCACAGGAGAGTTGTTTTGTCAGGGTGGAGGGGGGTAGCCACAGAGCTACAACATGCAGGGTAAAACTTTGGAGTCGCCTGTTGTCTTCACAAATGCCTGGATATGTGAGGAAGATTTAGCTGACGACAAGAAAGCCATATTTACACTGGCACCTCATGGCTTTGACTCAACGCATATGAAAAACATGACGATTTCCAAAATGACCTTATTTACTGCACCACAAAAGATTATTTGCAGCTAAAACAAGTAGTAGGAATATTATTAATGTATTGAAATTCTCTCATCAGCCACTGTGCAACCTTTATTCTTAAAGTAATGTGCGGCGTCAAAAAGATTTTAAACTAACTGTGACTTTCTGATATGCAAACTGTGATGCTACAGTAACTTTTACAGTCATAAATAACACAAGTTGTGGGTGAAACCAGACTTTACACACATTTCACGTATCAAATCGAGTCCTTTTGTCACACGCTGAACATCCCAAATCTGATCGCTGTGCACATGATGGAGTCAGACACGGCCACACAACTTTCATACTTGCTACTTTTTAATGATCAATACCTAGAGTGTTACTGTCCACCTGAACATCTGCTATTAAATATTTTTTCTTTATTATTTGCCACATTATGGCCCCCCGCAGTGGAGAGCTCTATTCATTTGTATGTGTATCCATTCGAACATTCAGTTCTGTATCTCCGAAGTCCCCCGAACTAGCCAAACTTGGCACATGGGTAGTCAGGGTAGGGGGATGGGTTACTATGGCAACTACCACCTAATTTGCATATTATTTCGGTCACAACATTAAGAATTCCAAAGACGTGTTTTGACCTTTAGTACCAAAACTGCTATAACTAGAAGCAACAAACTTTCACCGCTCACTCAATCAAATGACCTTGACTATGACCTCAAAGATCAGTCGGGCCTACCATTATTTCCCTTTGCACTCCATGCATTTTTAGCTATGCAGTCAAGATGACAATGTCATATACTACAGTAAATACCTGGGTTATTGGTGATGCGGTTTCCAAATATGCTGTGACCTTCTCTGGAAAAGGTCATGGTCAATTTCAAGGTACAGAGTGATGTTTGAGAAATGTCCAGCCTACCACACACAACTTTATGACCATTTTGAGTGAACATGCTGGTACTTGACAACATTTTGCAGTATGTGCCAATGTGAATCCACTCAAAATAGGAGGTGGAAGTCGAGAAGTATGCGATTTGAGACGCATGCTCTGTGTCTTCACAGAGCATGTGTCCGAAGTTTTAAAACCCTAGGAACCCTAGTTTTAAAACCCTAGGAACAAGATCGAAGTTTTAAAACCCTAGGATTTGTTTGAAACCTTTGGGACTTAATTTAGTCCATTGTGTCACAGGAAAGTTTGAACAGTGTCATAAAAATTAAATACATAGTTCTTCACACTAAACATTAAAATGTTTTTTTAGCTGTAAACATCTCAGACACCACTGTCATGAAATTTGCAAGAAAAACTCGTCAAGGTTGCACAGCCCACCTGACATTCATTCAAATCTTTTCTGATGGATCAGATTGCTGCCGTCACATCTCGGTGCTGTGAACCATAGGAAACACAGGGACGGTGATTTAACCTTTCAAAGCACGACCATGATATGAATCTAAAATAACGTGTTAAAACGCCACGGTGGTGCAACAACACAGGCTGCAGAATCACTGTGGGATATGATTCTGTGATTCTCTGGTCTCCTGATGTCCCCGAACGCCTTGTAAAACTTTCTTTTCAGCACTTTTCAAATTAAAGGAGGCAGTCTTAAACTGTTAACGTGTGCAGTGGGAAGGTCTGTGTTCATTCTATGTTAAAGGCACTTCGCATTAGGAAGCCCACGCCTGAATGTCAGTGTAAATACGGCTCCGTGTGTGAATAAACACCAAGGATTTGTGGCCAAACCAACTTGTACTTAGACCAACAACTCCTCCCATCAGGTGCATTGTTTTTCTTTATTTGAGATGTCGACATTTTCGTCAACAGTGGGGTGAAAAAAATGTGAATAATTTATCGTCTTTTTTTAAAGTAAAGCGAGTGAACGTGGGGGAGGTGGGGGCGACCGTGGGAAACTGAAAATGCATGATCTCACCCCTCTCCCCACTCCCGACCCCGGTCCGACCTGTGTCACCCCTCATGTGTATCGATGTGAAATTTGTACATAAAGCACAGCACTTACTAACATATTTTTTTTTGTTGTTTGTTACAGTACATTTCATCTTTTTATTTAACAGTTTTTTGAATTTCTTAGGGCTGCCTTTCCCAAACTTAGGATCGAGACCCAAAGTAGATCATATTTTTTGTTTGTTGATGGTTAATTTGTGCTCAATTCCTGATTATTTTGATTATGCGATGTTCATTGTATGGATATTTAGTTCATTTAAATTATTATTTTGTCTATTATTGTTAATTATTCATTCAGTATTCATTATTTCTTTTGATTATTTTGTTATATTTTGTGCATTTTGTGGTTATTTTAGTCCCTGTATGGATTAGTTTGATATTTGATCATTTTCTTGATCATTTTGTTTTTTGATTTCGGCTCATTTTAATTATTATTTTGTTCATTATTATTCATTTTATTCAGTATTTGGTCTATTTTTGCTCATTCTTTGATTTTTTTTTCTTTTGTTTTTTATTTTGTCATTTTTGTGCACTTTATAGTTATTTTGGTACTTTATCTGTATTATTTTATTGGTATGTGATCATTTTCTTGATTATTTTGTTAATTTCCATTCATTTTATTTGTTATTTTGCTCACTGTTTTTAGTCTTTAGTATTTGGTTCATTTTTTTCCATTGTATTATATGATTTTTTTTTGTTCATTTTTTTGCATTTTGTGATTACTTTGATCATTATCTTGATTTATTTCTTTATTATTGTTCATTTTATTGGTATTTGGTTTTTTTCTTCATTGTTTCCTTCATTTTCATATTTAGTTGGATATTTAGTTAGTTTCTGTTAATTTTGCTCAATCTTGCTCAGTTTTTATTAAATCTTCATTTAATATATATAATTTTTTTCATGTTTCATCAATTTGTTTCCTTATTTTATTCATTTTGTGGCTATTTTGTTCATTTTCTTGATTATTTTCTACATTTTTTTATCATTTCCTCAGTTACTTGTTCAGTTTATTTTCCTGCTCATTTTCTTTTATTATTCTGCTCATTTTGGTGATTCAGCGTTCAGTTTATAGTACAAGCGCTAAATCTTCAAAATAAGTTCAACATGTGTTCACAGGTAACTTAAGCTTTACACTGAAATGGTGAAATCATGAAAACACATTTGGGTCTCGAGCCACAATGTTTGGAGAACACTGTCTTATAGATCTAACTGAACTGTTTTTATCCAGTGGGATGTATTTATTTGCTGAGTAATTTATTTCTGGAGCCGTTCTATTAAGGAGAGTGCAATGTCATCACTGTAGGCCAGTAACTCTGTGCTTTTTTAAACTGAATTATGACTATGATTATTAAAGCATGTGTTCCTATGGGCCTGTATGTAACCGATGTGTGTGAGTTGTCTTTTTAAAAACAAGGACATCCAGTCTGTTGCGTGGAATGCACTTTCAATTTATTAGCCAATAACGTTTGAAAGTCGCACAGGATTACTCGTGTCCTTCCTCCTCTTCTCTCTCCACTTCTTTCTTTGTCTTTCCGTCCCTTACTCCCATCTCCGGATGCATTTTATCTCTTCCATCTCATTTTTACCAGCGTCTCCTTGTTGAAAAGCACAAACCTGCGCAGACAGCGACCTTATTCTCAAAACGCTCATGTCTGGACTAAACGGTCACGCTGACCTTGTGGGGAAAAAGCTGCTGTGTTTGTAAAAAATAAAACCCAAAAAAACAGAAGAAATACCGGAGTAGAGATGTCTACATGAATAAACAGACGCAGGATATTTGTTCAGCTGCAGTCAAATAGTAGATTTTCAGTGATATTTTCCTTAGAGGCCATTTGAAATATTGGTTCCCACTTGTAGCCATTTTCAGACATGTGGTTTTGATGATGATCTGCAAAAATCTCCTTCTTATAAACTGTTGAAAATATGAAAACTGGTTGATTTTTTTTTTTTTACTGTAAAAAAATATACAGAACTCAGGAATGGCTGTGTTTGCAATATTTGTGGTGTTACCTTAAGATTGCAAGTTACTTCTCACTATCGTAAAGAAAAAAATCTCTCATAATGACAGCTCCTCCAGGTGACAGGCTACGTTCAGACTGCAGGAAAAATCTTATTGTTTTCACCATATGTGACCCATATCTGATTTTTTTTCATGACAGTCTGAACAGCTCAAATCCGATCAGACCCAGGCCACTTTCATATGTGGTCCTAAACACATATGAAATGTGGTTCGACTCCGACTGCACAACAACTTCAAAATTGATACACACACTTGTGTAGCATCCATATTTAGTTCTGTAAACGCAGTGCACTGCATGTGACGTCATATCTTTTTCTGCGCATGTGGTCACTTCAGAATCATTAGACTGTTCACATTGGCATCTGATGGATGTCGCATTTAAATTATAATGTGAACAACCACGCAAAAAAATTAGAATTGAACATTAAGACCTGCAGTCTGAATGTAGCCATAGAAATTGGGAAGCTAAAAATTAGTTTGAGGTTCTTTGAAATTTCTTATGCACTGATTAATAATCCAAAACCTCCTCAAACTGACATTTTCAGATACACTTAGGTTCTACAGTTTTCCAAATGTCATAATAAATGAAGAAAAAAAATCTGCTATCTTCCAATAATATAGCTCATTTACTTATGACAGGAGGGGAGGGAATTCAGCCCCTCAGTATGTTTCAGTAGCGTTCACTCAGAATTATTGTTGTGCAAACTGTTGCATCAACCTCATTTTCTCAACACAACAGAACCATTTACCACAAAAATCTGTTTGTTTTCCTGCCCCGATGAAGTAAGAAAATCCTCAACAGCAGAAAACCAACTCTGTCATCTTATTTTACACTGCCTGGCCAAAAAAAAAAAGTCGCCACCAAAAAAAAGAGTCTGACCGCTGCACAAAGCTTTCTCCAGCACATCCCAAAGATTCTCAATGGGGTTCAGGTCTGGACTCTGTGGAGACCAATCCATGTGTGAAAATAATGTCTCATGCTCCCTGAACCACTCTTTCACAATTTGAGCCCAATGAATCCTGGCATTGTCATCTTGGAATATGCCCGTGTCATCAGGGAAGAAAAAACCCATTGATGGAATAACCTGGTCATTCAGTATATTCAGGTCATCAGCTGACCTCATTCTTTGAGCATGACCTTCTTCCATTGCTCCAGAGTCCAATCTTTATGCTCCCAAGCAAATTGAGCCTTTTTTCAGTTAGCCTCACTGATTAGTGGTTTTCTTGAGGCTACACAGCTGTTCAGTCCCAATACAGTACCTTGAGTTCCCTTCGCATTGTTACATGTGGAAATGCTCTTACTGTATTTGCTTAGTTAAATCCAAGTGGTGACATTTTTTTGGCCAGGTAGTGTACAAACACAGCCATGCTTGACTTCGGTAAAAAATAGGTTTAAAGCCCAAATTTATGATATACGTTACCTAAAAATATAGAGGTTTGTGCAGTGTAGTCCTGTGTGCCTTTAGATACATATTTCCTTGAGCATCCAGCTGAAACACACCAACATGCAGCGATAAATAAACCCTGATAACCTTTATGATACCACCACCCAGATTTAAAGGCATACTCTGCAGGATTTTTCTCACACAGTACGTGGCGATGTGTTATGGTGTATTTTGCTACCCAGCATCTGTTTGTTTTGTTGTATTTTCTTTACATGCCCAGGGTTATGCAGCCAGCCAGCAATAGCTCTGGATGAGTGAGAGCTTCTAGCAGGGGTGTCAAACTGGTGCCATGGAGGCCAAGACCCTGCAGGTTTTCTCTCCAAGCAGTCACTAAAGCAGGTGATTTCACTGATCCGAACTCCTTCAAATTGGGGGGAGGAGCTCGTCAGGGAAATTACCTGCTTTTGTGACTGGTTGGATAGAAAACCTGCAGGGTCTCAGCCGTTCATGGCACTAGTTTGACACCTGTGGTGTAAAGAATTAAGGCTGGAATAATGTGTCAATGGAAATGCATTGATCTACACAGAAAGTACATCTCATGCTCTGTGCAGGCTGAAAATACAGCCACTTTGTCCTGGAAGTGTGAAATATTGCTATTATAGGCATTTGCAGCCTTTAAGATGTTATGACGTTTATGAAATCACTTTAGTCTGCACAGAGGTTTTTAATTTGAAATAACAAATGCAAGAAAAGAAAATGTTGAAATCTGAGTACAGGAAGAAACGTGAAGAGAGGTAAAGGTAGATTATGCCGACGTAAGTTTTAATATTCTACTATTTCTACGGTTTTAAGTAGCACAGATGTGAAGTGTAACTTCTAAGTATCTGTCAAAAAATGTTATAACTTTAATGAGCAACTTCAAAAGAGTTCAAGCTCTAAAAGCTACAACATTGTGCATCAAAATTCATTCATTTCATTCAATAGAACCACTGTTACTGCTTGCTTAGTGTCTTTTCCTTTCACTAATGTCTTAGGTAATGTCAGTTTTACCAAATATAAAATAGACACAATAGAGAAACTGAGAAATCAAGAGCAGTGTAACATTTCTCATGTGGTTGTAAATATTATGTGGTACAAAAATCAGGGTGACTTTTTTTTTTTTTTTTCCCCCCCCAAAAACTCTTATACTACAGGTTTTTATCATGTTCAGTCATTTCAAATTGTTTGAGTTACTCAGAGGAAAAACATCTCAAAAGAAATAGTGGAGTAGAAAAAAGTGTGTGTGACAGAAATTGGGGTTAAGATTGGTAAATTAAGTGTGTTACTGGTCAGGATTAATTGACTAATCTCAAAACAAGGGATTGATTGGTTTAAAAATAAGTTTGTTGCAGCCTTAGGTTCCTGCTTCGGCAACATTCACTCAGAACCTTCCCTTATTGTGGTACAAAGATGCATTTGCTTATTTTTTTTAACTTGTGTGAAACAAAAAATGACATTTCTCAGATTTACTGCTTTGGTCTCGATACAAGCAGAAAACTGGGAGTGTTGTACGTCCTGCAAAGTACGCCTTTAAGTCTACACATTTCATCAACTTCCACCTAATATAAGGAGATTGTAAAGTCTTTTTTTGTGTAGTTTTATTCACATCTTTGTGTCATATCTGTCCAGCTTGGGGAAGGTCCGGTGGTTTTGGTTCCTCCTTTTTGCCACAGGTGGTTACATGATGTCTTGCTGATGCTCCGTCGACTCGCTGACGACCTTTAAAAAGAAACAGCGGTGAGGAGGAGAGACAGAAAGTACACTCAACAAAAAACCCAAGTGAGTTTATGTGAGTAAGACGTTCCTTTTTTTTTTTTTACAGTGCAGCCCCTCACTCAGGGTTGATGAGCAAAAGGGGTTATGGTGCTTTTTTATTGTGTTGTTTTGTTTAGTATTATGTTCATATTCTAGTCCTTTTTTTTTGTGTACCCCCCCACCCTCAATTTCCCCCAACTGCACAGAGCAGCGTGCTTCATGCTCTGCAGCTCCCTCCCCCTCAGTGGGAGAAAAGAAATTTTGTTGTTGATGGAAACATTTAACAATGACAGTAGAGTCTGATTCTGATTATTTGTCCAGTTTGATATCTTTGCCCAATTTCATGGTTATTGTGGGTTTTTGTATGAATTTTATTTGTTTTTATTGATAATATTTTTTCATGTAATAAGTATTTTTTTTGGCTTGTTTTGATCTAGTTCATTTTGCTTCTTTTTTATTTAGTTAATTTTAGTCAATTTTGGGTTTTTTGTCTTTTTTTTTACTTTGTTCATTTTCTTGATTATTTTACTTATTATTTTGTTAATTTAATACCACTTAAACTGAAACGAATTCAGGCTCTATTCTTGTACATCATTTTATCTTTTATATTTATAAAGCAAAATACACAAAAATGCTTGTTTTCATTTGGAATCAGTTTTAAAGTTTGAATTCTCATTATTTTGCCTGTATTTTTGACAGTACTTTATATGAATGTGGCAATTTTTCTTCTAATCTAACATTAATCTGAAATGCACTCACCAGCCACTTCATTAGGCACACCTCTTCAATTTCTTGTTAACAGTTAGTTAATCAGTCAGTCACACAGCAGCAACTTAATGTATTTGGGCACGTACTGTAGGCATAGTCAAGACGAGCTGCTGACGTTCAAACTAAGCATCAGAAGGGGAAGAAAGGTGGGGAAGTGAGGTGATTTACGTGACTGTGAAGGTGGCATGGTTGTGGGAGTATTTTACAAACTGCTGATCAGCTGGGATTTTCACACACATCCATCTCTAGGGTTTACAGAGAAGAGTCAGGAAGAGAGAAAACATCCCGTGAGCAACAGTTCTCTGGATAAAATGGCCTTGTTGATGCCAGAGGAGAATGGTCAAATTGCTTTGAGATGATAGGCAGGCAACGGTAACTCAAGCGTCCATTCGTGATATGCAGAATACCATCTCTGAAGAAACAACACGTCCTACCTTGAAGCACATGGATTACAGCAGCAGAAGACCATTGTTGCAGACCATGTCCATACATTCATGACCACAGTGTACCTATCTTCCAGCAGGATAATGCACTGTGTCACAAAGCTCAAACCATGTCAAACCAGTTTCTTGAACTGTCCTCAAGTGGCCCCCACAGGCACCAGATCTCAATCCACCTTTGGGATGTGGCGGAACGGCAGATTGGAGTCATAGCTGTGCAGCCAATATGATGCTATCATGTCAATACAAGCCAAAACCTCAGGGATGTTTCCAGCACCTTGTTTGAGTCTATGCCGTGAAGAATTAAGTCAGCTCTGGACGCTCTGGAGGGTCTAACCTGATGCTAGCAATACACCTAATAAAGTGGCCACTGGGTGTATGGTTGTCGCTGTCTGGTTTTGAAGCTGATTTCAGTCATAGCCACACAGGACTGTGTTGAACGCACTGGCAGGTTTCATACTTTTATGATAAGACACAGATGCCTCCTTAGCATTTTTTAACTTTTTCAAGTTGAGATGTGGAAACGATTCACAAAGGCAGTGGGTGGTTTTTGAAGTGGAGATAAAAATCCACCAGGGTAAAACTGAGGACATGGAGCTGAGGGGGAGAAAGTCATGCTTGTCATAACATGCCAGAGATGAGATATAGATTTCTGTGTGTTTTAGGTCGTCACGTGTCTCTAGCTGGGAGGTTTCATTCAACCAGTCAGAGCATGTTAAGGGTCATGAAGCTTTTATGCTTATTTGGTTAATTTCCTTGAAGATTTTCTCTTCTGTGTCTTCATTATTTTGTTCATCTATATTCACTTTGTTCATTTCTGTTTACCTTGTTCATGATTTTATTCATTTTAGCCCATTTTTAAAATGATTTTGCTCATTTTTGGATGGTTTTATTCTATTATTTTTGTTCATTTTTGTTACTCTGTTGTTTTATTCATCTAGTTTATTATTTTGTTTTGTTCCTTTTGTTATTCTAGTTAATTAGGTCATATTTTGATAATTTGTTCATTTTTGATTTTTTTTTGTTGACTTTGGCTCATTTGTTAATTTTTGTTGAAATTTTATTCAAATTAGTTGCTTTACTTCATTTTTAATATTTTGTTCAACACCTCATTAATTTCTCTTAGCTTTGCATTGTTTTATATCATTTGATCCCATTATGTTTTGGCTATGTATTTCATAATTTTCTTCATTTCATATATTTCTTTCATTTTTGTTAATGAGTTAATAGTTAATTTAGTTAGCTATTTTGTTCATTCCATATTTTCTGGTCCATTTTATTTATTTATTTGATTATTTAGTTCAGTTTGCATAATTTCTTTAATTTCTGTTTTTATTTATTTTAGTTTTTGTTAATTTAGTTGATTTTTCTTCATTTTATACATTTCTTTCCTTTTGTTCATTATTTCATTCACATTTGTGAAATTTGTTCACTGACCACTTATTTGGTTAATTATTTACATACACATTTATCTTTTTATGTTTAAAGAATCAAATATATAAAAATGCCATATGTGGATTCCTACAAAAGTTACATATAATAGCACTTCATAAGACATAATAAAATGCATAAATAACATAGAAACAAAGGTGAAGATTCAGAAGTACACAGATGTTAACAGACACGAGATAAAAGCAAAGGAAAACATGCTCAAGCATTGACACAAAATAATAAAAGAATACATGGAAAAAACAACAAACAAAATCAGTGAATTGATAAAGATTGATTTGGACAATATAGGACCTTGAATACATGTGTAAGGTTACGGTGAGAGGAAACAGATCCTTAGCAAACATGAATAGGAGCAATCTGATAATTTGCACCACGTGATGCCGTCAGATGGCGCCCTCAGCTGGTGAAAACCTGAAGTGCAACCTGTTCAGTTTGTGCAACCTGTTATTCTCATGAATGAATCCAAGTGACTGTCTTGTATTATAGTGCCATATTGGACCTACATTATAAATAAAATAATGAAAAACTGAGAGTGCACAGACTAAACCATATTTTCACCAGGCTGAACCACATTTTTACCACCTTATACAACATTTTTTAATAAAAAAAAAAATTTTATTCAAATCAGAATTTAAAACAAAATGAAAGAACAAAACATTGGCAGAAATCAGACTCTTTGAAGTTGGAAAAGGTTGTAGGATGAAGTGAAACACTTATCTAGTCCAAACCGTTTTAACCAAATTTTAAATCAGTACCGTAATTTCCGCACTATAAACCGCACCTGATTATAAGCCGCACTGTCCAAAAATGTCACATTTTAAATTTTTTT